>APFE030533289.1:37945-74471 GCA_000404065.3 Pinus taeda
CTTATAATGCTTTGGCTTCTCCTTGATTCAGACTGAACTATGTCTCACCAACTGATTATCAGAAATTCAGATCTTGCTCTTCTTAAGATTTTCAACACTTGTGATTAGCCAAATTATCTCCTTTCCTTTTTATAGGCTAGGCCTCACTCAAAACCATGGACCAAAACTATTGAGAAACAATACCACAGACCCAATACTTGGGTTCAATAATTTTGGATGCAATACCATGGACCAAAACCATAGGATCAAAAAACTGTCAGACTAATACCATGAACCAACCATAAGATTTCCCATGTGTGTGCGCTTTTCTCTGCATGAAAGTGTGTGAACTTTTCTCTGCACGAAAGTGCATGAACTTTTCTCTGCATGAAAGTGCATGAACTTTTCTCTGCATGAAATTGCGTGAACTTTGCTTCACTATAATTTATCATCTGAGATGAGTGGGTTGCCATCAAGTACAACATATGTATCATAATGCCAACAAGAATTGAATGGAACGCAAAGATACCTGGACTGCACTTTAAGGATCAGATTTCATATAAATATAGGCATCTTTCATCAACATTAGACTTAGATGAATCCATAAACTCATAAAAATATTTCCAGCATCTACTATTACATGTAATCTAAGAAGAACAATAAGAACGTATGGAACAAGCGTAGAAAGGGCACATACTACAGATTCACATGAGCCTGAATCATGAAAAACTTGTATTAATATTCCATAGAGCATACATTTCATTGGTAGTAGATAGGAATTCTCTCTTAGAAAGCCAAAACTTTGAACCCTTGGTTCAGTCTCATAAAACTATATTGATAGGGCCTTAGAGGGAGAACTTACTACAAAATATTCCTTCTTGTTTTCATTACATAGGATAATCATAACAAAACTTTAGCATGCTTTGTGGCACATTTGTACTAAGTGAATTTTAACCAACTGATTGAAAATAAAATATTTACATAAAATAGAAAATAAAAGTGTCATATTCAAAATGATCTATAGTATCTCTATTCCAAGTAGGCAGGTATCAGAGGTTGCATTGATCGTTCAATGATTTGGAGCACATGAGGGTTGAGAAACTGCTTGCATCTCTGCCACAATGCTAACGTTGGTAGAGGAGCGTGGAAAATCCATGTATATATGATTTTGAGGTTGGTCAAACCTATGTAATTCAGTCTAGGATGAAATAGGGCTTTTACCATCCCCAATAGTTGAAAATCCATCTTCATATAGTTTCCCATGGTATTTCCCTTCAGAGTGGTAGTCTTCTCATGGGAAGAGTCTACTTTTCTTTTAGCCTCCAATAGTCTCTAATTGTATTGTTCCCACTAGATAAACACTCCCCCGAAGTCCCAATAGCTGGGAAATCCCGCCCTGACAATCCTCTCAAACTAATTGTTGAAGGCATCCATATTATTTTATACCACCTCTAGGTAACCCTCATATTTGACTCTATCTTCCTCCTTCTGGACAATGTTATAAATGTCCATTACAGAAGTTACTCTACCCACCACATCTATGGAACTCAGTTCACTTAGTAGCCTCTCATTAACAAATTGAATGAATATTTTGGCAATATGGGAGTTCTTTTCTCCATCCTCTTAGGTTCATAGGATGAAGCTTTCATAATCTCTTATTAGAATTATTTGTTCATCCATCAAGGTTATATACTCCCAGTGGTTCCTTATCTCCTCAATGATCTCATCCCATACCAGTAACTTGGCTTGCAATAGGGATATGTTTCCTTTCATATTTTCCTTGAACTCAGAGATCTCCTAGATTGCTTCCTATAGATTCTTACTAATGATTTTTGTGTTTGTCTTGGAAGTCTCCAGTTGCTTCTCTTTCTGCGTTAGGCTTCTCTCGATAGCATCTAGATCGTTCTACACACTTTTATGCTCTCATTTTGAAAGTTGGAGATCAATGAGCATCTTAGTGAGATGCTCAATTGGGTTCTTATGATATTCAGGTATAATCATTGCACATATATGTGAGTTTCTTCGCTTTTTCAGCTATGATGCATGCTACTTAATGGGCACTATTTCATTATTCCTTTCAATGAGATCTTTGGCTAGGATCTTATTCTCGTCTTCTATTTGTATAAGTACATTGGACTTCACATGCTCACTACCTGGAATCTTTAGCTTATGCCTTAGCTCTTGGATTTCTGTTTGAGAACTTTGAAGGAGGGCTTAGAAAGAAATTTTATCTTCTAGATTCACTCCTAGCTTCACGACCAGCTCCTTGAAGCTCCCATTCTACATGTGAAGCGCCCTGGACTTGGCTCTCTCTTGCTTCAACCTCATTGCAACCTTTTCTAGAAGCTTTTCAACCTTGCAAATAGTCATTGCATTCCTATAGACCTCACCATATAACATCTCTCTAACCTGCTTGTGGAAATTTATTTTTTTTGGTAGAGGAGCACCTGTTAAATCCATTGAATATCCAAGGCTTTGAACTGAGACCCTGAAGGCAAAGAGTGTACCAGTGGATGTTGTAGTGAAAAATTCATCTAATTTCTTTCAATGTCCATAGCAACCAATAGTCTAGTCTAGTATGGAACTGGGTGAGATGCCATTTGCTACTGCCTCTCCTCCCTCACCTTCTTATTTATTTCTTCAATGGCCTTTCTAGTATGGCATATTGACCTAGTAGTAGTTTCACTTGCTTTTTCACCTGAAATAGCTACCTCTAAAGAGGATGAGGTAGCATCCTGTGATGGATCCGCTAAGGTCACTTGGAAAACTAGTTGATTTTCCCTTGTTTCCACTAGCCTAGTTTCAAGTTCCTCTTCTTTTATCTCTTGTGTTTTTTCATTTTTATCCACATGTACATCATCCATATCTATATATTTAGTTTGGTTTAGGTTCCTTGCTTGAGCTTTGTTCTTGGTTACTAGAGGCCCAGTATCCATCTCTGTATCCATAGGCCCTGAATCAAGATTAACTTTACATTCGATTTTAGGTCTATACTCATGTTCATAAGTTGAATATTTTATCTTCTCCATCCTTTGAGAAAGGACACCATGAGGGTCATAATGCCAGACATTTCCTAGATCAAAATTCATATTTTTACACAATGCTTCAACTACCTTGAAGGCCTCCCTGGAGTTGACAATAAAAGGCCTGAAGGGATTTTCTAATTAAACATATGTCCCTTTTTTGTAGGGACAAAGTGGATTTGGTCTGCATTAAGGTTCTATGTGATAAATTCTAGAGAAAATTTCCTCGTGGGCATGAACACAAGAAGATGGTAAGGGGGGAGTTACACACCCATAAACCCTAGTCTATGTGTGATCCTCAAAAAGGAATCAGTCCCCTACCCTGGTGTCTTTGGTAAGTTGAAGAATATCTCTTTATTGGGGGAGAACCCTGGGGGGGCATGGATAATCTTGTATGAAATGGCCATATAAGTTTATATAGACTGATATTAACCATCAGAATCTCGCCTCTTTCTAGCAATAATGTCCTAGTCGAAAAAAAATTTCCTCTGCATGTTTCCATCAAGCAAGCTGAGGCCCAGGCGCTCAAACTCATCCACATGGGTATACACAAACAAATAGAACACCAAATAATAGTACCTGAAATAGGATGTGGTGGAAAAATGGTGCAACTAAAATATTATGGCCTTAGATAGGTAAGATGGGATTTCAAATAAGTGGTCAGGCTGCCTAATTTGTCTTAAAAAAATGCAAGGTGGATTTGTTTGTTATGTTAGCATCATCATCCCTAGTAGGTGAGAAATTAGGGATAGGATGGGTTGGATGGGTTCAACAAAGATGGTGATAGGGAATTTGTCAGCCATCAACATAGCTTTTAGTCCAGGGGCCATGACCATATGTAGGAAATATTGTTGCTCATTGGCTGGGAGGGTAGAGTAACGAGACACTAAGGTGATGCCAATAAACTGTTGGGGTTCAAGAGAGTAGGTGTAAACTAAGGCCTTTTGAATCATCTCTGGGGTTACTTCAAGGATTTTGGCCCAATAGGAAGAAACAAATCAATTCTTGTTTTCAATGCAGGTTGCATCCAACCAAGAGATGAATTCAGGAAAATGGTGCACAAAGGGTATAATTCGATAGTATAGGGCAGAGTCAACTAATAAGAATGGGTCTTCCCTCCTGACATGGTTTCCATTTAGGTCAAAATGGAGGTCAGAAAGGTGGTAGGCACAAGAAGCCTCAGTAATCTATGCCTCTGTGTCCATGACGGTGTTGACACTAGAAGAGGCTTTGGTCTCACAGGCGATTAGGGTCTTGGGAGCTGCCTTCTTTATTTTTTATGAGTATATGGGAAATCTGCTGGTGGATAGGAGAAATTTGTCACTTGTTTTTCATGAAGTAGTTCGAAAATGACCTCAGGAGGAGGTGCTTGGTCATCTGAGCTCAAACAAATTTCTTCAAAGGCGACTAGTGGGAGAGTTCCACCGACATATAAGAAAAATGTTTGAAGTAGGGGGAAACAATTAGCTGACGTGGGGGTGATGTTAGGGGAGGGATAGGTGGATAGGGGTGGGGGCATGTGGAGTTACTGTTATACGTTTGAATCCGCACTCACTTGAAAAGGTGCTGACAGATTGGCCCATGTGGTGTGTGGTCCCAAACCCCACCATCCTCCAGTGAGTTAGATAGAGGGAGACTAGATCCCCCACTCTCCCCCTAGAATGGCTCTAGACCATTAGATCTAGATCTAAATTTTCAACTCGAGTGGGGTAGGGGCACTTGTATATCATTCGTGTAGGTTACCACCTCCGAAGTTCTTCTGAGGTGTGTCTTGGAAAAGATGGATGATGATCTACCTAGTAACTGTTCGACATTTAACCAATGATGAGTGCTTATGTAAAAACACCCCTCTACCCAACTATTTTTTACTGATAGGGGTCCCCTAAGTATATTATGTGATTTTAAAGCTTCCACTATAATTCTATGCCTTCAGAGTGGCCCGCATGGCTGGTTTAACTATGTTTTGACTTAAGAGGCTTTACCAATGATTCAGAAGTTGGTTTTAAAGAAATTTTGGATAGAGCCCTCGATTTTATCTATCAATTTCTTGGAAATGATGATGAAGTGTAACAATATTGACTCCAACTATGGATAGTGTATTGGATACAATGCATTGAGAACCTGCATATTAGTGCCTTACTTCTTTGGCATGGATTCATTAAACTCAAATATTCATAAAACAAAAGCATAACATAGAAAATATAAAGAAGTGATGGCTATTTTACAAATGGCCTACTGCTATTTACATTGAATAGGAGTGGACCATTTTAGTGTTTGAAGTAAATCTTGAGAAACATCCCATTATATATTTTCCAGTCGGAAGGTTTCATCCGCTTTTGCCTCAAAAATCTTGAAAGGTTCAAACCAAGGAGGATAAAATTTCTAATGCTTTTCTTTATCTTCCCTCCTAATATCCCATCTTAGTACGAAGTCTTATGGTTATACATATATGTCTTTTTCCTTCCAGTCAAAAAAGGTCTTCATTTCTTCGTGATAGTTGATCAAATTCTGAATCACATGTTCTTTTCTTTCTTGAACTTCAACCAACTAATTTATCCTTCTAATCAAAGGATTTGTCTCTTCCTCCATTTCTTGTAGGATTATAGCCACTGGCATCACTAGCTGTGTTAGAGTCGATCTGTTAAGCCCTTCGTTAGAGATCAAACTCTTTCTTGCATTTCATTTTAGGTGTCCCATTTTGCTCATTCACCTGAATTCCATTTAGGAGCATGCCATAACCTGACGAAAGGGCCTTATTTTTCATTCCCCTCATATCTTGTACCTGCTGGCTTAGGTCTTTTCATCAAAACAGAGTCCATGACAATCAATGTGCATCTTTTAATAAGCAAATAGTCATGTTAATCATAGGTCTAGGGTTTCACAAATTGAGTCGTCAACATGTCCATGATGTCAGCATGCCAGAGGGAGATTCCATACATGTTTTGATTCCCATATTTAATTGTCACATTGATGAATTACGATTGTTCTTCAAAACTCTGTTTTGAAGAAAAGTCAACATTTTGTGTTTTTGTAATATTTTCAAATGTTCTTCAGCTATTGAATTCTTTGGTCATAGCCCTGGTCTCCTTTGCCAAATTCCATGTCAGCTACCCCTGCAAAAAATTATAAAAAATTTCATCATTTTAGTCAAAAATTCAAAAAGGAAATGTGAAATACAGAGTTGCATTAAATTGTGGAAAAAGTGCCAAAACAAAACATTGCAAAAGTGGGTTTTGAAGAAACAAAAATCAAAACCATGTCTTCATGTCTTTATAAATATTTTCTCATAAGGATCAAGGTCATTTTAAATGCCAAGAGTGAAGAGGAAACAATTCAAGGTAATTGGGTGAGCCAACGCACATTTTGGGTAAACTTGGAGGTGTCTTGACAGGCGCGGCGCACTGGGCCAATGCGACGCATTGGGCGCGATCCTCCAGTGCAATTTTGAACAGGCACGTTGCACTGGTAGTGCGTGGTGCATAGAACAGGTGGCACAGCGCATACAGTCTAACACCCAAAACATGCCCGAAATTCCTCCAAATCGCCACTGAATTGCTTGGACTTGGCAGGTAGGTTCGATATCTCAGTGGTTCATCCTTTTTTGTTTATTATGTGATGGTGGTTTATGGTTCCAAAAGTTTGAAACAAAATTTGCAAACCCTACCTCTAAAAATCCTTATGTCAATTGCTGTTAAGGGTTGCAAAGTCATCATTTTGTTATCAAGGTTCCCCCTCCATCCCATTTGTCCCTTTTTCCTTCATTCCCTTTTCCTTTATACCATATCCCTTTGAATGTCATTGTTCCCTATCCCCTAAAAATACTAAACCCTTATCCCCAATTCCCTTTCACCCATTACCCAATGTAAAACCCCAAACCCTATCCTATGGAAAGTTCCCTAACCCTCCTACATTGCCGTAAACAAAATCTATCCTAATACTCCTAATCCCTTCATATTTTCCCTCCCTAACAGTACCTTGCTACATTGCTCCCTTAGTGATAGATTTCAACCATATTACAACAGCAGTCCAACACAGTCTTGCGGCCATCATTTATTTCTCCAAGCAGTTTTCATAGCATCAATTATCTCATATGATCATTCATTCGACTATGAGGTGGAAACTCAAAGTGACTCACCCACGGAAGAACATGCACCCCAGAGGCCTCATAAAAGTGGCAGACATGTTAGAGAAGAATTGACCACCCTCACAGAATTGTGGGCCTGCCCTCTTGCCGTCTCTAGTTTTCAGTTTCAGTCATGCTATGAGTTTTGTGAAAAGGTTTCAAATGTTAAATTTCACCATGAGTTGGCTCGCCTATTCATTCTACGTTTGCATGGTTCTCAAGTTACTTTCGCTGGTGTTACTTTCACACTTACACCGGACTCTATCTCATTAGCTACCAGTATGCCTAATGTTGAAGAGCCATGGAACAAGAGACAAAAAGTTGACCGACAACATTATGAGCCATGTATTAAACCTAGCTTCTTGAGGCAGCTTAAGAGGGTGTTTCCCTTCCGATATCGTAAAGATGAATATGCCCCTCTAATGAAGTTAATTATGAGGTATTTTAGTTGTGAAGGCTGTTTCTCCTAGTTATATGCTTATCACATCAGGTTTCTCATGCATTTCACTCTAGTACGCATGATGAACATCCCATATTTCATATGCCGAAACATAGAGAGGATGATTTCTCTTGTGCAACACAAGACCCCTCAGCAGCAGTTCAACAACATTTGTCATTTTGCTCTCATCAAGATTTTGGTGGTGCATCAACTTGATTTACAGGGTATCACCTGGGATGATTTTATCTCTTGTGATTTCTTCCGAGCTTCATAGGGACCTTTAGGGACTAGATTTGAAACAGGTGGACCTTCTCATCAGCATGAAGGCCATGACCCATACACTGCTACTTGGCCGATTTTCATTACATATCAGAAGGGCACTCAACAGTTGTTTGCAGCAGCCAAGCGAGTGTTATCTCCACTTGGTGTGGAAGGGGCCTCACTTCCGACATCGACACTGCAGGTACATGACTGAGGAAAAGGGCCAATGTAGGATTAGAGGCATTCAGGTGAGGATAAGACCGACTTCATTCTCATCGAGGATGATGATGCAGCTGTGAGCCAAAATGTCAAAGAAATCATGCAAGAACAGTAGGCACAGATTCAGGATTTGTCTCACAACTCAGAGAGGGCCAAGTGGATTATCAGATACCTTGAGCAATGGAACAAGCAACTTGAGGATCAACAAGTTGAGATATAGGTGCAACTGATCAAGGAAAACCGACAACACATCATGGCAGCACAAGGTATACCTATGGAGCAAAGAGACGAGGACGAGGAGTATGTTTTAGAGAAAGTGAACATTCACTTGGAGAAGATGTTGGAGAAGGATAATATGGAAAAATAAATGTTGTGGTGCATGAATTACTATTAAATGGCCTGAAACATGATCTCCAAAGCAAGAATCAGGAGCCTAAAGGCGAAATTGAGGAAGGCGACAAAAAGACAAAAGAAGCAAAAAGAGAAAGATCGGCTCTGAATCATGGCCGAGGCCCCTTTGGCCTAGCATGACATGTGATGGAGAAGGTACAAGCCAAATTTCAAGAAATTTGGAGCACATTTTTGCATTTTGATTTTTTTTGCACAAAAATAGGGTTTTTCTCCCTATGCGTCGCGCCATGTGGCACACGCTTTTCTAGGGAGCTCCAAATGACAAAAAGTTTGTATTTTTGGATTTTCCATGGAAAATGATGACTATTGGTGTATGGCCAAGAAATTTGGGCAAGTTTGGAGGCCTCAGGAGGTCAAGAACACTCAAAAAATGACCTCACTGCCCCTATTTTGACACATAGGAAGTAGTCTTGGGAGAATGGACTTTTGGAGGGACAAATGGACACCAAATTGAAAACGTTCACTTGGGTTGGAAAGTAGACAGGTATGGATTTCCAACAAGCTATCTTGGGCTCAATTTTGACTTCAGGAAGTGCCTCAAATTCGGCTCCAAAGTGGCGCAATGCATAGAGGATTTGGTGCCGCGCATAGAGGATTTTAGCTTAATTTTTCACCTTCCATCTCAGAAATTCGGCCAGTTTGCCTAGTTTTGCTTTTTGATGAAATTATTGATCTCTCTTGATGTAATTGAGTAAAAATGATGTAATTTTGACACTTATTTACTTGTTCTAGATGATTCATTCACTAAAAAGTGAAAATTAAATGAATGAATGAGTTTCCTAACATATAGAGGCAATTTATTTTGACTGCCTAGATTTTAGTTCCTTGTTTAGAATTGGTTGAAACAACTCCTAGAATGATGAGCTCAACCCCTAGAGGCATGGGAATCGGTTGAGCTGGTCTATATCATGTAATCTCTTAGTCATTTTCAGGTTTGGACACTTGGGATTGCTTTGGCATACTATTGTACATATTTTCTCTGCATTTTTGGCTAAGGAAAGACCAGGGTTTTGCAGCTCTATTTGGGATCCATGTGGCTTTATGTTTTGATGGTGTGCTTCTCTTAGTAATTGTAAGTTGTTATTTGTATCATTTTTCTTACTATCATCTTCTGCAATTGAACAAATGAAGTGATTAAGGTAGAATCCATTGATTGTCATGCTCTGCCTTTAAATTTGTTTGATTTTCCATGTTTTCATCTGTTTAAGGAGAATCGTTGAAACTTTCTTGCTCTCCTTACCTCCTAACCAGTCTGATCTACCCATTCATTCCCTTTACAAGCATCAAGACGATCACCTTCCTTGCTCCAATCAGACCTCTACAAAAACTATGCCTCATCCCCAAGCCCAGATTTGCCTTTCCCTATTCCAACACAAAAACTCCTAAAAACTCAAATCAAACCCTTGTACTTCATATCTAGCCTAACATTAGCTTTTTATTTCAGTCATCTCGAGCCCCATCGATTATCTTTGCCAAATTTCGTAGGGCTAGCTAGGAGGTTGAGCGTGGTATGATGTTATCTTGAATCTCGCCTTCCTTCAGCCTAAGGCATATTTGAGCACTAACATATTGGCGACTCCGTTGGGAAAGAAAGTCTATTTTCATTGTTTGGCTTTGTATAATATAGATAGAGCCCGAAGTTAGCCAGGTAGCCTTCAAAACGCTCTTGCTTTGCATTAGCAAAAGTAGATGAAAGTTGCTTTAGTCAATCTCCCGTCTAGTTTATAAACTGAACATCTGGTCTAAAACAATCACCCCAGTCCATGTATCAAGTTCAGGTCTAATTGTTGATGGTGGACAACGATCAGACACAACAATTCTGAAATCATTCACTTGGCGACTTCATTCACTGAAAAATCCAAAGATCAATGCTTCATGGTGACTCCACTGCAAGAAGATTAGTAGCTTTAAGATTTTCAAGATGGAAAGGGTTGCAAGAAGATATTCTCCCATGAGCCGAGATCACATCCCAGGTTTTCCAAATAAGATTCCGAAGGTAGATTGGTTAAGGAATTTGCCTACGTTTAAAGATGATGATAGGAAGGATGTAGCTTTACATTTGATTAGATTTCACATGCATATTTGTAAATTGAAGGTTCATTTTCCTGAAGATTGTTTGATGAAGATATTCCTGGCCACTCTGGAAGGTGAATCCCAATCTTGGTATGAAAGTTTGCTGCCTGCTTGTATTTACTGTTTAAAAGATTTTGATACCATATTCTTTGAAAGATATAAAGAATCTTATCCATCATTAAATCTAGTTCAGGACTGTTGCAAACATGCTTATAGTTTTATTGAAAGCCTTGAGAAATATTATGAAGATGATAATTTCATGGATGATGAGATCATGGAAGCCCTCCATGAAAATCCATTTCACCAGCATAAAGAGAGTGATACTTATGAAGATGATCAGGAAAATTTGCAGCAGGATCAAGATCTTAGTACAGTGGAAAATGATGAAAGAGAAGGTTTTATTTCAGATCTGTCCATAGAAGAAGACAACATGCATGAAAGTCAAGTTTCACTCTTGAAATGTAACAAAGTCAAGTCAGGTATTTCAAATCTAGATTCAGATCGTGATGATGAAGATTACCTTGTTTTGAATCCCATGAAGGAGAACTTTGTTGTTGAGATCATCTGTAATGAAGAAGACAAAGTTATTGACCACAACCTTCATGAGGAGGTAATCTAGTCAGTCTATGAAAAACATAATGAGATCTTTGTTCGAGTAAGTGATAAATCTTCTTTCAATAATTCAGTGATAAATGATAATTTGATTGCCATGTCATATGAAGACAATTACTGTTGAAGCAAAAGAAAACAAAAAACGTTATCTCCTTTGTCTGAAGATGAGATAGATCAACTCTTAAAAGGTCATGTTACAGCCCAAGCTAAAGCAGATTTGCAGTGCACACATGGTCAAGAAAGTGTTTGGTGAAATCTCTTCCTCTTTTGAAAATGATGACGGTCTTGTAATCATTTTTATAGATCAGCAAACAGATAATATTTTCTTTCACAAAGATGATAAGGCTGTCATGTTTGATAATCTTGAAGATTGTTTTTTGTTTAAGAATGACCTAGACCATGAAGATGAGGAGTATGAGCTTGAGAGAGACAATATGCTAGGATTTCTCATGGTCAAGGAACCTACAGCTAACACTCAGATGGCAGAGGCACATACTTCTATGTGCATTCCTATCCCTCGGAAATCAATTGTTCTTTCAGATCAGAATGAAGGGAGTACTTGTATTTTTGCTGTTGGATCTCAAGACAAGATAATGCTTCAGGATTATCAAGATCCCTTCGGCATCCTTTTGCAAGCACTAGAGAAATAAATGTTTCCTGGTTCGTTATCATAAGCCTTGGTTTCAGTGGTTATTGTGAGTTTCCTACATGTACATCGTTCCGCCTGCTCGAGAAAAATGAGAGCAGAAGTTTGGTATGTAGACATCTATTGGATTGCTTACATTGGAAATCTCATTATACATGATTTGTACATATTTCATTAGTATGCAGGTGGTTGTCATCATGATTCCAAATCTTGATGGATTGCTGCCTTTTTTCCAAAAGCTTTGTAAAGTCTTGTTTTAAGTCGATCATAAGTCATTTGTGTTTGGTCTGTTGAGTCAGTTTTTTCAATTTATTTCAGTTTGCCATCGAGTCGGTTTGAGTCAAGTTTCAGCCAAGTTTTAGTTGATTTTCAGTCAAGTTTTCATTCAATAAATGTGTCAAAGGTTTTGTGTTATTCGTTCAAATAATGACTCCATCGCCCAATGGATGAAGGCACTCGTCTGCTCTCCCAGAGATTTGTCGTTCTTGGCACCTCCAAGGAGCTACCATCCCCATTGGAGCCAGTGTTAGTGTCAATCTTTGTAGCCTTCCTCCAGTGATAAAATATGCTCTTACAAAGTGGTCTCAGAGTGTCAAGGTCAAATTTTTTTCATTTCAGTGAGTCTTCAAACAAAATTTGGTCACTAGGCATTAGGTCTAGGGTTTTCTTTCACTCCTTTCAAAATTGCCCAAATGTCAGTCTATGTCGCTATTCATCTGAATCTATCATCATTCATAGGGTTTTCATCATCATGTCAGGTTCCATTGGGTCATTTCACACCTTGTTCATGCTTCAGTTTCGCATAGGTAAGGTCATTTCCCTATCCTAGGGTTTTGAAGGAAATTTCTCTTGGACAGTCAAATCATTAGCAAAACGTGTATCCATATGTTCATACACCTTCCCCTATCCTTAATATACCTTATTAAACACTTCCCATCACTGAGATCCCCCAAATTCTTCATTTTTGCACAAACCCTAGTTTCTTGCCACAACTTGGCAATTTTCTAGGCTAGGCCTGTGTTTTTCCCTTTTGGACCGCTTCCCCTCATTCGATCTCTGAGATTAAACTTCGCCCTACTTCCTAACATCCCTCCCTACTTCCAAAAATTTCCCCAAGAATTTAGAAGCCCCTTATCCCCTTCATTTCGCTTCATTTCGACAAAATTCCTTGTTTCACACATTGGGACAAGTTTCACTTAAAAGATGTTCTAGAGCAATCAAAGATGAATTTTGAAAAACGGAGAGAGGTTTTTGTCCGAAACATAACAAGGAAGAAAACCCTCCTTCATTGTTTACACAGCTGTCATGGTTTTAGAGAAATGTAGAAAATACAATCGCCTTGGGAGAATTGATGCACCTCTGAAGTGACCTTCGTAAAATCACGTTTTCTCCTAGTTTGGTTGGCCAAATGACTTTCTGGATGAGTCAAATGATGTTTAGACACAAATAGATTTCCAATGATCTATCATAAGCTCAATTTGGAGTTGAGAAAGGCATTAAAAAGTTGACTGCAATAGCACTCTGCCTTGAGACAGCCTCATTTGGCACATTTTGACCAATCTTGGGAGATTTGATTTTTGACAAGGCAGATGAACTCCAAATTGAAAAATTCTAGTTGGGTTGGAAATTAGACTCAAAGGCTTTTCCAACGAGCTATCCTGCACCTAATCCCGACACCGGGAAGGCCCCCAAACGTCTCTTGCAAAAGATGTTACGCACAGGCTCTATGCGCCGCGCGCCTAGCCTGATGCGTCGCGTGCCTCTCTGTGCGCTGCACGCATAGCCTGATGCGCCGCACACCTGCCTGTGCACCACGCGCCGTGCGTGATGCATAGGATTGGGAGGTGTAAATGAAAAATGGCTTATATTTTTGGATTTTTCATGATAAAATACACATGCTCAGCAATTGCCAAGACATTTCATCAAGTTTTGGGTGATCAAAAGCTCAAAAAACATCATGAAAATCACCTTTCTGCCACTTTCTGCACCATCAGGAAGTACTTTTGGGAGAATCCACTTTTGGAGGAGGAAATGGAGACCAAATTATAAAATTCCACTTGGGTTGGAAAGTAGACATCCAGGGCTTTCCAACAAGCCAACCTGAGCTCAATTTGGATGCCAGGAAGTGCCCTAAAAGCAGGTGGAAAGGCGCCCGGTGCACATGGTTTTTTGGCACAATTTTCACCTTCCAGCTCAGAATTTCAGCTAGTTATGACTAGTTTCACCTCTTGATGTGGTGTTTGACCCAGCTTGATGTAATTTGATGTGTGTGATGTAATTTTGGCACACTTTTACTTGTTCTATAGGATTCATTCACTAAAAGGTGAAAATTAAATGAATGAATTAGTTTCCTAGCATATAGGGGTAAGTTGTTTGACTACCTAGATTTCAGTTCCTTGTTTAGAATTAGCTCAAACAACTCCTAGAATGATGAGCTCGACCCTTAGAGGCAAGGAAAGGGGTTAGGATGGTCTATATGATGTAATTTCTCAATCATTTTCAGAGGTTGGAGAGGTTGGACTCTTGGGATAGCTTGAGACTATATTGTACATATTTTATCAGTATTTTTGGCAAAGGAAAGACCAGGGTTTTGCATCACTATTTGGGATCCATGTGGCTTTATGTATTGATGGTGTGTTTCTCTCAGTACTTGTAAGTTGTGTATGTGCATCATTATCTCTATTGAATCTTTTTTTATTAAAAAAATGAAGTGTTAAGGTAGAATCCATGAAATTGCTATGCTCTGCCTTTAAATTTGTTTAATCTTCTATGTTTTCTTTAGTTTAAGGAGAATCCTTGAGACCCCTTGCTCTCCTTAGCCTCCCACCGGTCCGATATATCCATCTCACCTGCTTTAAGACATCAAAACAATCGCCTATCTTGCCCCAAGTGGACCTCTAAAAAAACTGTGCCTCATCCCCGCACCCAGATTTTCCTTTCCCTTGAATTCAACAAAATTATCAAAACTCAATTCTAAACTCTTTGTAATTAATACCTAGCCTAAAATTAGTCATCAATTTGGTCATCTCGAGCCTTTTCGATTATCTTTTACCGAGTGTGACCCGGAGAGAGCCCTCTCCTGTCCTCGTAGGGCTAGCTACGAGGCTGAGCGTGGTTTGATGTGGCCTTGAGTCTTGCCTTATTTCAGCCTAAGGCAGATTTGAGTGCTAACAAGCACAACAATCAAGAAACTCATAGATAGATCCAGTTACTATGAAATTCTTGAAGCTAAGATCCGCTCACTAAAGGAAGATCTTGAAGAATCAAAGGGGCAGAATAAAGAACTACTCCAAACACTTGAAAAACAAGAAAACGAAGTTCTTGAAATAAGACATCAGTTGGAAGAAGAAAGAAAAGTTCAAGAAAACATGAAGAAGCAGCATCGTGAAAGGGAAGAGCAACTTCAGGTTGAGGTAAATATTCTAAATGATAAATTAGAAGAGAAGGATAAGCTCTTAAGATTTCAAGATAGTACTAAGATTTTAGATGATATTATTAGTAGTCAAAGATCTCCTGCTATCAAAACTGGTCGTGGTTTTCATGAATCCATTGAAGGTGAATCTAGTTCACAAAGTAAGACAAGGAACTCTAATGCAAAATCTGAGATGCTCAAAAAGGAAATGAAAGGTCAACCCCGTCAACAACCAAGGAATGAAATTCTTCAAAGAAAATCTTTTACTCCTCCAATGAATAATGTTGAATGTTATGTATGTCATAATCTTGGACATGTTGCAGCCAGATGTAGAAGAAGAATAAGTCAAGATCATCACTCAGAAAGATCATCACATTCCAGGTACTTTCAGGGATATTGTTTTTATTGCAATATGTTTGGTGACAAAGCTATTGATTGCTACAGAAGGAATATGAAACATGTAAGATGCTATGCATGTAACAATCTTGGACATAGAGCAAAGGAATGTAGGAACAAAGTACGAGCACCATACCAAAAGGAGAAAACGTCATCACGCTTAAAGATATGGAAGAAGAAGGAAGTTCAGATAGAAAGATGTGGCACAACACAACACACTCAAACACAACACAACACATATATAATAGACTCAGGGGGAGCTGAAAGTATAAAAATTCAGTGTCCTGAATCTCATATGCAAGTTTCATAAAGGAAAGTCACGTATAGACGCGAGTTAGACACTGCACAGTTGTGTATATGTCAGTCTGAGGGAAAGCAGTAGGGACAGGCTCAGAAAAAGGGTCTTATATGATTCAGTCCATTATTTTCTCAGTTTGATAATGATCTGCTGATGATGTGTGGAAATGTCTCAATGTGTAAAAGTGTTTTTTATCCTAAATTAGTAATGTTGATGCCTTAATACCTCTTGCTGATATATGCATGATCAGATCTGAAAATAAACAAGATGGCACAGCTTCAGGGGGACCATATGTTTTTAATAATGCATTGTTGGAATTATGGTTAGTAGCCCTTGGTGATGATTCTTATACGGCTTAATGATACATCTTGCTATGGTTATGACTTGTCAATTATACATAGTTGATCTGATTTGTGGTTGATTCTCTGATGATGCATGTATGGTGCTTACATGGTAATCTTCATATGGATAAGGAGAAGTACAAAGCTTGAATACACATCTTCTTTACTTGATGATGAGTCACTCATATGCTATTGTCATCATGTGAATGATTTTATGTTGATATTCAAAAGGATGAGCTGATACCATGCCTTGTTATAGGACGTTTACAAGTTACTGATCTAAAAGTGGTTGTACGTGAGTCTCTTAAGGAGGATCCGTGTATATACGCATGTTTATGTGGATACAGTCGCGTATATGTTGATTTGAAGGAAATGAGTGGGCCAAACTCAGGATGGGAAGAGTCTGATATGGGCCTGACAGAGACCATCTAGCACAGATGGAACAGGTACAGAGGTAGAACATGATTGCTGGTCTAGATTTTGTTGACAGATGCTTATACATTGTGTATGATAGTTGTTGATGACTATCATGGTCTTATTTAGATGTTTGGTCTCATGTAAAGGTCATATCAAGACCCATGATGTGTCTCTATCTATTGTAGTCATTTGATGAAATATCTTATGGTCATATGATGTAATTTGTACCCCCACTATGCGTAGGAAGGATGATGAAATATTTCAGTCATGTATTTCTTTTATCAAGGTCATGTAACGGCCTATGTTGGTTTCCCCACTATGCTTGGGATGGATGAAGTTAAAATCTTGTATTATCATGTGTAAACCCTGATGTATCCCCACTTGGTTGGGTGGATGAGTCAAGTTTGGTATATCTCCATTTTGATGGGAGATAGATGTATGTATGAGTCTGTGGTGATAGGAAAGTCACTATGATGTATAGAGTCATGTTCTTTCTTGTAGAACATATTTTTGCAGACCTTGCTTACACTCAGGGGGAGCATAAACAACACACTTCAGCAGAGCAGACATTTCAACATGTACTTAGAGGGAGCATGGATAGATTGGTATACCTTGGGATATACAAAGGGGGAGCTCATTTAGATATTTCAGCAGGTACTCAGGGGGAGTATGGACAGCAAAATGTTTATCAAGGAAAGAGAATATCTTGGTCTGCCCTTTGCCCTTGATGTCAAAGGGGGAGAGTGAATTGATGTTGTTGCCATCAAGTCCAAAGGGGGAGATTTTTTGCATTATGATACATATGTTGTACTTGATGGCAACCCACTCATCTCAGATGATAAATTATAGTGCAGCAAAGTTCACGCACTTTCATGCAAAAAAAATTCCTTTCATGTAGAGAAAAGTTCACGCACTATCATGTAGAGAAAAGTTCCTTTCATATAGAGAAAAGTTCACGCACTTTCATGCAGAGAAAAGTTCACGCACTTTCATGCAGAGAAAAGTTCCTTTCATGCAGAGAAAAGTTCACGCACTTTCATGTAGAGAAAATTTCATGCACTTTCATGCAGAGAAGAGTGCACGCACATGGGAAATCTTATGATTGGTTAACAGTATTAGTCCGACAGTTTTTGATCCTATGGTTTTGGTCCGTGGTATTGCATCCAGAAGTGTTGATCCCAAGTATTGGGTCCATTGTATTGTTTTGTTATGGTTTTGGACCATGTTATTGAGTAAGGCCTAAGACTATAAAAGGAGAAGAAGATCATTAGGCAAAGGCATGGAAATAGACTTGAATATCTAATGTAGTATGAGATCTAGTATGCAGGATATGGGTTATGATGCATTGCTTGATCTGAGCTAAGGAGGGATCTCACCGGTTGATGGAGAAGAAGATCTAAGGATAGATCGGGATCAAATGGTTTTAATAAATCATCTTTATATGGTTTGATCATGGACAGACTAGATCTAAATTATTGATGCATGTTTTATTGTACGCATGTTATGATCTGGGCATGACTGATGTCTGAAACAGCTGCAAAGTCATGATTGAATATGTATAGATCTGTACGCGGGTTTGATTCATTGTAGTAGCATATACATAATGAAGTATGATGTTTGAAGTTGCAGTTGGGTTTGATTCTTATTGCAGAGTTTTGTAGTCTACTCTGTGTTCTGGTGACTATGTTGTTGATAGGGTTTCAGTGTTTCAGTGATTCAGAAATTGATGATGCTAGTATTGATTGTTTTGTGCTTCAATGATATTAATGGGTCCAGTATGAAAATTGGATGAAACATGGCCTTTAGATTATGGTGTTGTGCTTCAGGAGTATCCAGTCTAAAAATGTATGAAACGTGGTTCCTGGAGGAAGAAAGAGAAGATGGTTGCCTTCTGTAGGTCGACACCTACGTACTAGTACATCAGCTAGTATAAGAGCTAAGGGGGTGGTAGATCCCTTCCAGTAGCAGCTGGAGAATGAGTAAAGGTTGGAGCATTTCTATAGGCCAGCACCTATGTACTAGTAAGTGGATCGAATAGTACTAGAGCTAAGGGGGTTGTAGCTCCCTTCTAGGAGAGTCTGGAGAATGAGAGAAGGTGGTAGCCTTCCGCAGGTCGAAGCCTGCGTACTGGCATAAGACTGCACCAGTCTGGAACTATTGTAAAAGAAGATTCTTATTAAAATAAGATAGAGACGACTTGCAGGAGGTGGTTTTCACCCACATTGGGTTTCCACCTTATATCATGGTGTTCATATGTGCTTCTTGTGTGTGATGATCTGTTTTGGTTTACTACACTTGCTTACTATACATATGGTTAAAAAAGCTCTGATGCACTAACTAAAGATCAACATTTAATGGATTAATTGAATCATAAGTATTCTGGATATACGCTAGCTGTATTAGACACAGTTGCGTATACATGCGGGTTCCCTTAATTGAAGTAGCGTATATGTATCTAAGTATGGAAATGAAAAAGTTTTATTGATTTGATAATACTGATTCACCCCCCCCCTCTCAGTATTATTTCCAACACTACATGGGCACTACATGGGCACAACAATATAATAAGGGTGTTGTACTAACAACAATAAGGGGTTACACTAGTAGTATAGGGACCTAACATGCCCCGCTCCTTCAAAAAGTGTTGTCCTCAACACTTCAGTAGTTCTTGATGCTTCTGTATAAAATTCTTGTCCTCCCACGTGGAACCTTCAACAGGTAAGTTTTTCCACCTGATGAGATACTCTAAAATTGATCGATTTCGTAGCTTTGGGGTTCTTGTTTTTGTGACTTCTCTAGGTTCCAATATGATTTTTTCCTTCATCGTCAAGTTCTGGCAATATTGTTTGAACTGGGATCTTCTAAAACTTCTGGATGAGTGGCTACACTTCTTCTTCCTTCTTCCATTCATCCCTTGCTTCGTTTACCCAATCTGGTTCGATAATAGAAATAGTACAAAGCAATGCTTCCACATCCTCATCCTTTCTTGAGAGTGCATCTGCAACAACATTTTGCTTCCCTTTTTTGTAAATGATTTCAAAGTCATAACACAACATATTTGTGACCCATTTTTTCTCTTCTTCTAAAGATATTCTTTTTTTTTAAGTATTGAAGACTATCATGATCAATTTTTACCTTGAAGTGTCTTCCCATTGGGTAAGGTCATCATTTCTTAAGTGAATTTAGTATTGCCAATGTTTCCTTCTCATAAATAGCTTGCTTGATATGTATCCATAAAAATACCCAATCGCCTACACCAAAACTTCTTTCACTGCGACATTGATCTGCCTGCTGTTTCATTTTATTTTGAACCAAAGTGGCATTATCCTTTAAAAGTTGGAGAACTCATGGTTGAGGCTCGTTTTGATATTTCACTGCTTGAATCTTTTTATTCTTGATATGTCCTTCTATCTCGAGAGTTTGAGGAGTGGTAATTTCTTCCAATGCATTACAAGATATGATCAGACTCATTTTTTGATGGTCGATGTGATCTTTCACTTCGTGGACATGTTTATTCTTGATATGTCCTTCTATCATGATAGTTTGAGGAATGGTAATTCCGGCCAATGCATTACAAGATATGAGTGGATTCATTTCTTCTTTCTCGTGTGATATTTCACTCCTTGAACCTTTTTCTTCTTAATACGTCCTTCTATATTGAGAGTTCGAGGAGTGGTAATTCTTGCCAATGCTTTACAAGATATGGTGAAATTAATTTCTTCTTTCTCTATGGTTGGTTCCTAGTGTATATCCTCTTCTTTTGATGTTTCTTCATACATTTCTTCCTCCTCTTCATAGTCTATGTAAAATAATTTCTTCTCGGCACACTTATGACCTTTAATGCATTTGCTATCACAATTGTAACAAAGCCCCTTTTCTCTCTTTTCCTCGAAATTTTTGGTTTAAACCTTGTAGGTTGTGGAAGGCTAGGAGAAAAGAAACTGCCATAATTATAGTGGTGAGTGGTGGGATTTCTTTTTTCCATAATTTTGCTTTAAAATTTTCTTTCCAAACCGAATGCCTTCTCCAATCAATCAGGTTCCCAAAGACGAAGCTCATGTTGAATGTTATCCTTTAAATTCTCTATGAAGACATCAATCCTTTGCTTCTCTGGATTATCATTTACCCTTATATTCAATTTTTGAAAGCCTTCAATATTCTCCTCCATTGACCCCTTTTCTTTAAGATTTATCAATTGGGTAAAGAAGGTGTCTCTCTTTGTATCATCATAATGTGTCATCATTTCCTCCATGGAAATTGACCACGTGACAAGTCGTTTATGAGAAAAAAGCCCTTCATACCATAAAAATTGATTCAGTTATAAAAATAAATATTCAATATGTACCTTTTGTAACTGTTGCACCTCATGTAGATCAAGATATTGCTCCATCTATAGTATCGAATTTAATGGATCCTTGCCATCAAACTCCCTCATATCGCCTTTTCTTGATTTTAGGAGCTCAATCTTGAAATGATGGTAACTCTGTAATTTCATATCTACAAGTTTTCAAATTGCTTCCTACATTACCCCTCTGAGTCTTCTTTCTAACGTCACAAGTCTGATCAAGATCAATATTGGATTCTGCAAGGAAGAGTTATGTAAAATCTCCCACGATGACGTAATTATAGACTAGTTCAGTAGAGGAAACTTCTACAAAGTTCCATGTGTCATTGTTTCAACCTTAGGACCTGAATCTGATACAACGAAACCTATAGTCCGTTGGCTTTCTTTAATTTCTTACGAAATTACAATCTGATGCTCAAAGGGAATGTTATGACGATTTTCCTGAGGTCACTTATTTGGGATGTAATTCGGGAGCTTGTCAAAACCCTAAATATCGTGGAGTGTATCTACAAAAATATAACAAATAAGATCTGAAATTTGGGACCAAGCTTCACCAAGTTTTTGGCTCAAATGGGTTTTAATTTTAGAGTTTGAGACTTTGTATAAAAATAATTATAGCGAAAATTCCACGATGGCCTGTTTGAGATGGAATTCTTGACCTTACAAAAACCATAACTTCTTCATATCATATCTCCAAAAATATAGTAAGACAAGAACCTAAACTCAGACCTAAGGTTAAGTGAGATGTCGTCTCAAATGGGTTTTGTTTTTAGCTTCTGAAACATAAAACATTATAGCGAAAATGCCACGATGACATGTTTGGAGCAACAAAACTGTAGAATCCAAAGCTCTGATACCAAATGTTATGAAACCAGCTCACAAAAAGATAGAAAAGAAAAATAGATGCCTTAGAAACAAGCCTTTACAAGGGGGAAACCTCCTTTACATTACACATATGAACAATTCTTAGATGATACAAATGACAAGACGTTGTTTCTATATATGTGATTTTAAGGGGTCATAATATAATCAGAGCTCACATAACAAAAATAGTGTAAGGGCACAATAATAACAATAGTGCACTTGTATGGGGCTCAATAATAATAATATGGAGACTACATGGGCACAACAATATAATAAGGGGGTTGTACTAATAACAATAAGGGGTTACACTAGTAGTATAGCGACCTAATAGACCCATAAGTATTTTCCTCATCCATATAGCCTCATATGCTACTTGATTACAACCATGTATTAACCCTTTACTAAGGTGAGTGCCGCAGACCTCTCCTTCTTGCTATACCAGGAAATAGATGTGGACCCAACACTCAAGATAACACTTGATGGACTCCCTACCTAATTTGCATTGGATAAGTCTTGAATCTTCACTCCCTCTATCCTCCTATAGCATAATCCATATTTGGTAGTTCCTCTAAGGTACTGTAACACACGCTTTGTTTCCTTCCAATACAACTTAGTAGGCCTCACCATAGGTTGAATAGTTCGGTTTACTACATAGCACATGTTAGGTATTTTGTTCACAAGATAAATCAATGACCCCACAAGTTGCAGGTAAATGGTAGCAACAACCTCTTCACTTGAAGTGGCATTCTCTTTCCTTTAGTTTGTAGCTAGAGGTGTATTCATGGGCTTACAATTATCCACGTGAAATCTCTGAACTATTTGATAGGCATAGTTCCACTAGGAACAAAAAACTTACGATCACCTTGTCATTCTTTCAGCACAAGGAAGTAATGCATTAAGCTCATGTCTTTCATCTCAAATTCCCTTACAAGATCCTCTTTTCAACAAAAGATCAGTTGCTCATCATTTATCAATATTAAATCGTGAACATACAAAACTATGGGAGCTTCACTTAATGAACCTTTGATCTATCACGTGTGTTCATGGCATATTAAAAAATACCGTTACTTTCACCACATATTGGAAAATTCCCTTAAAAATTACATTATTTAACCCCCTACCAATATAAAGCCAATACACCTTCCCACTTTAAAAATCCCCTACTTCTGCTAGATATTTAAGGTATCCATTTTTTCATTAACATTTTTTATACCCCTTTATATTTTTTCATTAACTTTGAACTCCATATTTTATACTTGTCAGTATAAAAACCCTTTGCCCCCTATATATCCCCCAATATATTATGCCAAAATTTCCTCAATATACAAACCCTAATATGAACTCACATGGTATGGTATTTCTAGCCCAGTGAATCCCCCATGTACAAAACAAGTATAGACAACTTACCATCTACCACAATGTGATAGAGGATTGCATCTGCTTCACTTTTGGTGAAGCCCAATACACTGATATAGTTGTTGTTCTGAGTGTAGCATGTTTGGGATGCCTCTTTGAGACCATCCAGTTCTCTCTTGAGTCTATACACATGTGACTCCTGATCATATTTCTCAAAACCTTCTAGATGCTCTAAGTAATTTTTCTCTTCAAAAACATTGTTGAGAAAGGTGGTCTTCATATCCAACTAGTGGATTTTCCAGCCCATCTACACAATCAATGCTAGAATAAATTTGATTGAGGAAAATATTAGAACTGGTGCAAAAGTTTCATCATAGTGCACTCCCTCTAGTTGAGAGAATCCTTTGGTCAGGAATCCCACCTTGTACTTCTTGACGCTCCAATCAGTTGCTTGCTTCACTTTTTATATCGATTTGCAACGAGCCACTAATTTCCTTTCTAGTCTAGCCACTGTCTCCCATACATTGTTCTTCATGATGGATTCATATTCTTCCACCATGACATCAACCCAAATAGCTTGAGAAACTTCTTCCTCAAATAAAGAGGTCTCTGTCTTAATGAGCTCTATCATGAGAGCCATGTAACCAGTGTATCTATTTGGTGACCTTCTCTACCTACACTGTGATGTAGGGGACCCACATTCTCCTTTTCATCCTATATGGATCTATTAGTTTCTCTTGTTCTCTTTCTCCCATTTCTAGAAGATTTTGGTTGGGTGGGTGCTTCCACTTTGATTCTTGTTTGCTCTGTTGCATGTGGCTGATCCACAACTTGCTAAAGCTCATCATGAGGTTCCTCCTTTGGAGCTAGAATCTATTACTCTAGTGGAATATTCAACTCTCATTCCAAAGATCATCCCATAGCCTTATACTTATCTAACTTAGCATCTCTCCTCACAACTATCATCCTTAGTGAAGGAAAATACACATGGTAATTATGTGGAGTTTTGGTGTATCCTACAAAAACTCCCAACCATATTTTAGTATAAATTTTCTTCCTCAAATCCCTAGAGACATGACAATAAACTAACGCTCTAGAATTTGTAAAATGATACACATAAGGCTTTCTCCCAAATAAATCTTCTTCTAGTGTGATCATATTATGTATTCTATGAGGACTTTGGTTCTGCAAGCAGACTGCAGTGTTTCATGATGCTTTCCATGGAAGTAATGGAAACCCTTCATCATGCAACATGGCCCTTATTGCTTATTTCTCCCACTATGCTTCATTTATTTATCTCACATACCCCCTTCTATTGTGGGTTATGGGGTTCTATCAATTCTCTTTGAATACCTTCTTTGGTACATAAATCATCGAAGGCATGTAAAACAAATTCACCTGCATTGTTTCTTCTGAAAGCCTTCACCTTATTCCTAGTCTCCTTATCCAATGCTTTATGTTCAACAATGTTTGAGAAACCTTCATCCTTCTACCACATGAAGAAGGTCCAACATTTTCTAGCAAAATCATCAACAAAAATAGCATAGTACTTATGTTTTGTTCTGGATGTTGTAGAGAAGGGTCAACAAACATTACAGTGGACTCACTCAAATATTGCATCTTTTCTATTATCTCAGCCATGGAAAGTGTATTTGACATATTTCCCCAGTGCGTGCCACTTGAAGACATCTTGCTGCTCAAAGGAGCCTTTATGGAGGTCAGTGGTAATTTGATTCATGATTTTAAGGAATTATGGTGGAGATTACCCAATCTCTTGTGCCAGAGTTCACCAATATCTAGATTCTGGAATTGTTTTTCCTTGTTTCTTAATGTCGTTCAATCTCCCACCTCAACTTTGTATAGATTATTCACTTGAACCCTTATATGATTCACTTTCTTGGGCACTATATGTCTCAAAAAGGCTTTCCTTTTACTAAAAATAATATCATAGCATCTATCCTCCAATACAGCCACAAATATTAGTGTCTTCTTCAGCCTAGGTACAAACATAACATATTTGAGTTGAAGAGGAGAGCTTTCTCCTTCTCAAAGGTGATAATACCAATTCCTATAGCATTGTACCTCCCACAATCCCCCATTTTGATATGCATCTGTAGATCCTTCTCCTCTAGGCTACTAAAAGACTCCCTTCACCCTGTCATATGTAACAAGGCACTAAAATCAAGTTACAACACACTACCCATAACCATGTTGGCCGTGCATGCTATTAGTGTGAATTCTAATACCACTTATGAGTCGCATGCTTCATCTCTTGCTCCTCTTGAAGGCTTCTTGTTAGAATTCATGTTTGAACATTTAGCTGCATAGTGCCCATATTCATGATAGTCGAAGAATTTTATCCTACTCAAGTGTTTCTTCTTGCTATTATTTTCGATAAACTAAAGTTTCTTTTGGGTCTTCTTTCCTTTTCCTTCTTTCCCTTTCCGACCAACAAAAGAAACTCTTCATCCTCTACTCTCGATGACATTGTATCACTTGTATTTCTCCTAAACGTTTATTGAACCAAATCATACCACAACCTTCCTAATTTGGTAATTTTTCCCTTTTATTCTAACAGTCTAGGTAGTTGTGCTAGAATTTTGGACAACATAGAAAAACTAGCCTCACTATGTCATATTCTACAACATTCACCCCAAGCCCTCAAAGCTTATCTCAAACTTGTGTGAACCTAGAGAGATATTGTGGAATAGTGTCATTCTTATGCATTATTATTTTTCTAAGTTTGTCCTTCAGGGCGAACTTTCTATGGTCACTCCTGTTTTTGAATAGCTCAGTCACTTTCTTCCACATAGCAAAAATTGTTGGCATTATGGCTCATTTGTTGGTTGGAATTGATGTCAACCTAGTAGCATGAGTTTTTTGGTAGCATGTGATGTAGAGGTACTTGGCTTGTGCTTTGGTTGTAGACCTTAGTTTAGTGGTTGCAAGTGTTACTGTAGGCATTTGGTTTATGTGTGGATGCCTTGGTAGGATGATAAGTTGCTACACCTAGTTGACAATAATGGAGACTGTAAATTCATGTTTACGGTACTTGGTCTATGTGTGTGGATGGTTTTTAACCTATATGATCAGTTGTAGAACCTATTGTTATGCAACCAGCTCACAAAATAGAGGAAAATATAGATCAACAACTTCAAAATCAGCCTCTTTGAGGGGGAAACCTCCTTGACATTACAAAAACGAACAATTCTTGGATGATACAAATGACAAGACCTCCTTTGTATATATAGGAGTCTAAAGGGTCACAATATAATCAGAACTAACATAAAATAATAATGTAAGGGCACAAAAATAATAATAGTGGGCTTCTATGGGGCGCAATAACATCAATACGAGGACAACAATAACAATAATAGGCTATAATGACAATAATAATAAGGCAATGCACTAGTATTATAGGGACCTAACATGACTCTCTCCTTTAGAAAAGTGTTTTCCTCAATGCTTGAGTAGTTATGGATGTGTATGTATAAAATTCTCATCCTCCAATGTCGAATCTTCAGTGGGTATGTTCTTCCACTTGATGAGATACTTTGATATTGATCGATTTTGTAGCTGTCGACTTCTTCTATTTGTGACTACGTCAGGTTCCAATATGATTTTTCCTTCCTCGTGAATTTTTGGAAATATTGTTTGATCTGGGAACTTATAACCTATAACCTTCTTTAAGCATGAAACATGGAAAACTGGGTGCACTCGAGAAGCTACAGGAAGCTCCAATTTGTATACCATAGTACCAATCTTTTGCAACAACTTGTAGAGACCATAATACTTTGGTGATAATTTATTATCCTTCTTAGCTTGCTTGAGGGACATTTGTTTGTATGGTTGTAGCCGTAGAAATACCTAGTCACCTACATCAAAAATCCTTTCGCTGCAATGTTGATCTTCTTGTTGTTTCATTATATTATGTGCCAAAGTGAGGTTATCCTTCAAGAGTTTGAGAACTTGTTATTGATGCTCGATGTGATCTTCTATTTCTTGAACCTTAGAACTTTCTCTTAAATATGATGTGATGAATGGTGGATGATATCCATAAAGTGCCATAAATGGGGTCATTTTTGCTACAATATGGAAGGAAGTGTTATACCACCATTCACCCATATGAAACCATTTGACCCATTGTGTCTTTTTATCAAATACAATGCAAAAAAGTTACCCTTCCAAACATTTTTTCACTATATCAATTTTCCCATTAGATTGAGGATGATAAGGTGAGCTATGAGCTAACTGCGTACCGAGACAAGAAAATATTTTTTTATAAAAATTTCGTGTGAAAATGGGATCTGTTGTTAGATGATCCAAAAATAATTTATTATCATAGGTTATAAAATTGAAATAAAATAATTATTAATTTAAGAAATTAAATTAATAATTATTATTCTCGAATGATTAATTAATTAATGGAGACAATTAGAAATTAGTATATTGTTGTAACAAGATATGACTCTCCAAATGTGTCGTATCTTAGGCTTTATTTTAGGAGATTAGTTATCTAGTTGGTTTGAATAGCATTTAATGTAAATGGACACTTGTTATTTAATAAGTGATCCATAATTAGAGGTAGTTAGGACATGGAGCTTATAAATAGCTCATTGCAAGAGTGTTTGTTAAGTTCGGGTGTAAGCTCTTGCAAGTCAAGTATGTAATTATTTTTCTGATTAATAGAATTATGTGTCTGAGGACACTTCTGTTTCAATATTGGGACATAGAAGAACTCAATATTATGAAGTTTTAAACATATTCTATGATTATTCGTGAGTAGTTAACTTGAGTTTCCCGTTCTTCAATGGATTCCAATAGTCTTACAAAATGCTATAAATTAAAGTAAACTAACTACCCAAACTGAAATGGAAAATATAATGTCACTAAAAACCAAAAACAATGAAAACAACTTGTAGCAATTGTAGATTTCTAAATCCTAAACTCAAGATCTATCCACAATCTAGTACATCAACACTAATATGAAGAATGAAATCTATGAGAGAAATATACTAAATTGCATAAATCTATATGCGAGAATGAAACGCTAATATGATGGGCAACAAGAGAATTAATAAATATAATTCTATAATAAAGGGCTCAATGTAGAATGACTCTAAAATTATTCACCCAAATACAGAATTAAGGAAAAAAATAGGGAGGGAGGAGAAAATAGAAGAAAGACTAATGTTATTTGTAATAGGAAATTCAATTAAGAATGCAAGCTTGTCAAAGAGGAAATGGAAAGAAGATAAAATGAATACTTTGTTTTATGTTCCTGAAAAGATTGTTTATATGTGATGTTGCTTCTAAATTTCTTTCATTTCTTAGACATATAACAGAGAATGGAAGAGCGTCAATTCTTTATACAATCAAATGTTGAAATTAATATCTTAATCCCACATAAAGAAGAATCAATGGAATGGAATTCGCTTCTTCAAAATACCAAGAAGTACTACAAACTAAATTGTAAGCATGAAAGTGAATAGATCTGAGTTTTATCTAACATAAATTCATTGCAAAATAAAACTAAATTGTTAGATGTAAGACTAATATACAAAACACATGAGGCATAAGACCACTTACCCACACTTAGGGGCCCTTCCTAGGAGTTTAGTTCTGTTAAGAAAATCTCAGGTCAAGCTAAGAAGATGTACTATAATTCAACAACCATCGATTCTTTATTTACAACAAAAACTCTGTTACAAATCAACTCTCTAAATCTCTCAAAAAACTAATCATTGATCTCCTCTATTACAATAATGAGAAAACCTCATTTCTTTGCCCTTTGAGACTTTATTTATACATGAAATCCATTGAGTAAGGATAAGATCCAATCCCATAAACTCAAAAAATGAGTTTACAACTTTAGAGGAAAATCTCAAAAATCTGTTTTTTTTGTACTTTTATACAAATTGGTGTTTAAGAACCAACCATATCTTCTTGAACATGATTTATTTTGGGGATCTGTTTCTATGGCGCATGATTTTCCATATTATAAATAAAAAACTCTCTTGTAATTTCCCGATTCACTTCCATGGCCTTGGAAATTGCGCCCAAAGATGACTGTTTAGATACTTTTTTCAATCTGGGTTTTGCAGAAATTTTGTACAACATTGCTTCAAAGAACTTGCTATAACTTTGCAACTGTATTGAATTTTTAGAAACAATTTGATATCTAAGTAAATTTATATGTGGCACCTAATCTACCATGCTTTGAGAAAGAAAAACATATAATAATTTTTACTTTTTACCTCCATTCGTACAAAGATACAAAGATATAAATTTTCATAGTAGAACATTCTTCTTGGCCATATAACCACATTAGCAAACCATCATTGATAAAACCATATTAAAAACTCATTTAATTATTAAAAATACACTAAATCATTAATAATTAACCACAAGGTAAAATGAATGCATTTAATGAAAATTGATAATATAATAGTTACGAAATATGTTGTAAGGGTATGAATATCACTTGTCAATGGAAGGTTTGGATAGAAAATGCTATAACATATTTGGGGTCCAACATGATTCTTCTTTTAGCGATTGGTAGTGTGTACTCTTCAGTTATAGTTTTTCTCTTATAAGTTATGCACCCTTGCTTCATTTGTGGAATAGTTTGAAGTTATATGAGATGTCCTAAGATGCTAAATTGAGGATCAATTTCCCTAACTTCTGAAAATGTTATGTTTTGCATAGAGATTTATGATAGAATCTATTTGCTTTTATCACATTTCTGATTCAATGGTTAGATTATTGCTTAATATGTCATATAATTAATATTTTTCTTTATTATAGAACCATTGGAATATCATACCTACATGTTTTCTTCAACCATAGACATCGAAGTATTCATTGAATGTTATAAAAATTGTTACAATCCTTTCTATATTTTTCTATAATCACAACCAACCAAATTAGTTGTCTGCCGTAGTTGGAAGGTAGCTTGGTGATTAGGCATTTAAAAGGTATCGTCCTACAGTGCATTAGATGAGAGCTAAATTGAATAAGAACCTTTCTTTTAAAAAGATTTTCTTGGTGCATTCACATAGTTTTCTAGCTAGGAACTACCTCAAGGCTACAACTATATCTCCTAGCCTTAATAAAGAAGTCAAATTGATGAAGAAAAAGGTAATAAAGAGGTATATCATACGACAAAGGGTGGTTGTATTGGAATTAGGACATATAGGTTTAAAAGTTAATGGAAATGAAACAAAAATAATGAAAATTCAAAACAAGGAGTATGTTCTTATCAAGAATACCAAGATGAATTTAGACCCTATGCACAAGGAACGATGAGTGTCTTTGAGCCAGACTACAATATATAAAACATAAACAAAGAAGTAAAAATACACAAAATCTCTATCTAAGAGTGTATAACTCCTATTTGTAATAACTCATGAGCACAAAAGGAGTGAAACAAAGGTTATTTCTGGCTAGTTTTCCCAACTTGTTTCCAAGTTCAAATCTATGAATTATTATTATGTATCTTGATGATTTCTTCAACACTGGATTTCCTCATTTAAATTATAGTATACAAGTATTACACAATCCTAATTAATGTATAGTGACATACAAAATAGGGATAAATATTTTTTAAATTTATACAAAATTAATTAAGGTCTATGCTGGTTAATCACCTTCACCATAGATTAAGCAATGAGCAATCAAAAATCAAGGAAGGAGAGGATTTTCAATCCCCTTGACCATAGATTGAACAATAAAAAATCAATGAAGGAAAGGAATTTCAAACCCTCATTGCAGATGCGTCCAAATATGTGAATTATGTAAGGATGCTTTACAAGGTTCCAAAATTCAAAATAATAACTTAGTCTCCTAGGAAAACTTCTCATCTCAACAAAAAAAAGTGGTGATGGGAAAGTTCATAGTGTTATGGCCCTAATAAGGTCAAAAAATTATGGCTCAGAACACTGGATTCCACCGATGCATACATCATTAATTTTTTTTCTTTATGGTTGGGGATGTATTGATGAGGAGTATGTGTTATATGAATTTCAACTACTTTTGTTCTTATACCAAACACTCCATAGCTGGACTTATAGTACATTACATGCCTCTCGCTTGCCAGGTTAAATTTTAATAGATTTTGAAGATTGCCCACTAGTAGACTGTTTCTTATAACAAGTCAAAGTTTGAAATAGGATGAAACCTTAAAATTAAACATCCTAAAAATGCTTTGAAGGTTGTGCACAATCAGATGCAAACATGTGATCAAATCTCCTCGATGAATTTAGCAGTGGCAATTTTCTCATAAATGCGTGCTTACAAACTCTTCAACCTGGTTTTTATGCTAAAGATATGGAGAAATCAGGAGCTATGATCTATCGCTTATGACATCATTCAGTTTAGGCAATTAACATAACTTATCACTGACAGATTTGTTATGTTAATCAAAATAAATATCACTTCAAAAATCATTCAATTGTATGATTCCACTTTTGATGGTAAATCATCCTTCAAGAAACTTAAGTATAAAGCTTGTGTTTGATCCAACACAACGCCTCCTGCAACAAGGCATTGCCAACAGAAAATGTGCATTCACAAGGAAAATAAATGGTCATGTAGGATTCAGTAACTGTATTCTATTTTAGAATGTGAAGAGGTGACGTTTTATTTTTATGTTAACTGATAATGTTTAGGAAAATATCACGCATATTTTCCGCATCAATTTTCTTGGCAGCTGTTGCTTAGAACTTTGACCTCCTATAGTGCTGTTGTCAATAGAGACTAGTAATAAAGAATAAAAGAATGTAGATCTTGTAATGAGTTAGATAGGCTCATACTTGCTTCCAGATATTTATGGACCAAAATTGCAGAGCCCAAAAAATCTATCATACAGATGCAGTCTCATGTTTGAGACCATATGCTGTCAACCAGATCCTATAAGCTTAACTACGCAGGCAATGTTGCCTCAGTTTTGGAATGCAATACGAAACCAAAAGCTTCAACCTCAGTTTTATGTGCAGGTGATCCAGTTATGATGCCAAAGCCTAATAGACTAGCTGTTCCCCGAAAATGGAAATGGTGAGCAGCACATTGAAATATCTATGCCTGCAGCTTCCATGGCATTACAGACCCACTGTGGAACATCACCTTTTGGGAACTGCAAAAACATAAAAACATTTTCAACTCGTTAGGATAAGGAACATTACAAACAAGCTGACTAATGAAATAAAACACATAAAATGACAATTTTCTCTGCAAGGTTAATTGCGATGCTGCCTTTTGTAGATGCCAAGCACGCTAATATTCCAGATTTCGGAGATGCAGGTCAATGCGGGTTGAACTTCATACACATGACTACCATCAAGCCACCAAAATTCAAGATTTAGTGCTTGCCTTCAACAATACCATTGAAGGCTAAGAACATAAATGCATAAATACCGTGACTTAAAAACTATTATTTATAGAGACGGTAATAGAAAAGATCTATACTACATGCAGAGCGGATAAAACAACTCTGCTTGCAGAATAACTGCAATGATTCTAAATAGCACAGTAAAGGATTTCTGCTTAACACGTTAGAGATTAGATACGCATGGTATTTGCATGGATTGCAGTCATCCTTCACAAGGAATCATCTACTCCATCCCTCCATGTAGAAACATTCTAGATTTCTTTGGTATCCCTTCTATTTTCAACTGTGAGAACTTGCAATAAGTAGGTGTCGCTAAAGGAATTAAAAGATATTTCCTTTTAACTTCATGTAATAGGTAGTCATTTCCTCAGATGCTCTAAGCTTTTAGTGCATGAGAGCTAACTTCATAATTATATTTCAGGTAGCTTCTCTTTTCATCATGGTATATTTGTTGAAAACATTATATTAATTTTAGTGATGGAATCAACACTATTATACCTGAGAGCTTATCACCAGGCAAAGAACTGGTACATAAATCCAAGCTGACTTGGTATCTAACTTGTACCAACTGGTCTGAACCAGCCGGTTCTGACCCGAACTAGTCTGGTTTGTAAGCTCAAGCATACGGTGAGGTGAGGAACTCATGGGCTGGGTCTTCATGTGGTCCCTCCAAAACCTGTGCCCATGAACTTCTAAAAGCAACCTTCCAAGTTATATGTACTTGTAAGAGGCCAGTGGTCCAATAACTTGTGGCATTGTTGTTGGACTCTAAAGGCCATTCAGGGCCTCATTGATTATGTATCTTGTTGATACTATGTATTACACTTGGTTCCATTTGATATATGCACCTTTATATGAATGTTGCATATTTTTTCAATAATAGTTTGGAATCATGGTTTGAAATTTTTATTTTAATATAAATATATTTTTTTAAATTTTTTTTTTTGGTTTGGCCCACAGGAGATTTGAACCTTGAACCTTGTAGTTTACATAATACTTCATTGCACTGTGATCGCCAATTGCGCTGCCCCCATGGGTTTTTTATTTTTTTTAATCAATTATTTATGTATCTTTTTTTTCCAATTCTCGTTCATTTAATGCAGTTGGATCAGGTTCTGGTTCAAACCCCGGTTTGATAGGTGGCCCAGTTCAAAACCTGGTTCCATTTTTTAAGACTATGCCAAGTATACAATACAAATTATAAAATAAACCTAAAAGGTTAAAACGGAAGTCTAATCAAATGTGTACCTGGGCCTGGAGAAATCTTTGCACAAATCTGTGAAAAACAGAAAATCCAAAGTAGGGAATGTAAGTAGCATGAGCAAGACGTGTTGTATGTGTGTTGCTTCTATATGAAGCCCAAAAACACAGATCTGACATAATGAAATGGATTAAGATCAGACTAAGGACCCTTTATAATATCATGTCGACAAAGTCAAATGCATAAAGAAAACGATATTACTATTGAGAAAATTCATAGGTAAGAAGTTACAAAGAGACAACATACTCCGGAAAACGGCCCTCAATAATAGAATTGTGCAAGTCCTTGCTCAGCTGCAAAACATAAAACAAATTTTATCAAACACTTTTGAATGTATTGGATATCAATATTCTGCAAATTAATGAGAAAGTTAACCTTCATCATATAAGCCAAATTGTGATATGACAGCAATTGAGAGCCCATCGCATCCTTTGTTACAAGGGTATGAATATATGCCCTTGAATAGCGCTTGCAAACCTGCGTATACAAGCATAAATATTAATGAATACGGGAAAGAAATGAGATGCCAATAAAAGATTTGCTAACCTATTCGTTTCTCTAATCTACTTCACATATTCGATATATATTCTTGTGAACATGAATCTTACCATACAGGAACATGTGGGGTCCACTGGTCGGCAGTCACTTGCCATTGCTGCGTGTTTCAACTTGAGAACTCCCTGCAAAGAGTGACAGAAAAATATTGGGATCTCATAGAAGTTTTGTTTATTTACAATTACAACTACACCATAATAGTTATGTTGCCAACAGTTCGGCTGCTCTTGTCATATTTCTAGCAACAATGTTTTGGGGTGATTAGGACACAATTTTAGAGGCCAAATGCCAGTCCGCATTTTTCCTGGCATTCTCATTTAAGATTACATTTTTCTCCATGAAACCCATAGTCATCAATAAAATTTTCAAAGCTTATGATAAATCATATAATTCAAATTTCAACACCTTCAAAGCACATTCTAAGTTCTTTTAGTGAAGTTGATGTATTTTTTGATAAGCATTAGGTTTTAACAAGTTAGTCTTTCAGATAATTGAAGGAACATCTCAAGCTTTGACTTGTTTGAAGGAGAATGTGTGATGAATGATATTTTGTAGTAATTAATCAACTGTCATATCATGCAACTTAGCCATTGTAACAGTCCCTCCCACTCCTTTGGACTTCCCAATCCTAGTGGGAGGTGTTTGTTCTAATCCACCTCTATGGTCTCATTATGAAGATGGGGTTACAAAATTTCTTCCCACCTAAAGTGTGCGGAACTCACTTCGAGGGCATTCTGACAATATAAACTTTACTTCAATTTGACTCTTGGATTGAAAGTTATGCCCATTTGAAAATCACTTAATTAACCCTTGCTTCTGCCACATGGCAACCACATGTGATCATGTGGCCCTCACATGTCACTCATGGTCCAACATGACACCCATTATGTTGTAACGAACAAGGTTCTTATATACAGTGAAATATTCAAAACATGTAAATATCCATAATAAGGATAAATAATATATTTATATATAAATGTTTGAATGTACATGAGATATGATATGATATTGATTACAAATGAGGGTTCGGTTTTATATCTAGGAAGGTTCCACTTCATGAATGGTCATGTCCTTTAGAGACATGCCTCTTTAGAATACTAATCATTATTAATCAGTGTTCCTCGGGGATAAGTTTCCCAGGGTGGGGGACGCACCATGCTCCGAGGACGAGGAAACGTTTCCCCCACGTCCCTTTTTTGGGGAAATTCCGGGGGGACATTTTTATGGTGAAGAAATGTGACTCCATTGCAGAGGGAGGCAAGGGGGATGTCTAATAATTTTTATAAAACATTAAATTAAAAAATACAAATTTAAATATATGAAAAAATAAAATAAAAAACAAAAATTGAAAATGAAAATTAAAACTTAAAGCTTGTTAAACTTCAAAATATATAATAAATAAATTAACATTATATTAAAATTTACTTAAAAAAAAACAAAAAATAAACAACAAAATAAAGACTTTAAAGTATATAAAATTAAAACTTAGTATTTTTGTTAACCCATGGGGAGAGAGCAAATGAAAGATAAATCATGTGAGTACATTTATTCACAAATGATACATATTTATAGTACATGTGGTGACGTGGGATTCCAATCCCAGGTCCTTGGAACTGCTTAAAGTCTGTTTTAGCTTCCACACTAACCCATTTTAGGATTAGTGTCCACATAACCTAATCCGAAGGGTTATGTATGATCCTAAGAAGAGAGCTGTAATACAAAAGTGCAAATAGCAATGGCGCACAGGCTGAATGTGCCTTTATGAAAATGGGTATAACAAGGCGGTGGTTTAAGGATGGCCACCAACACTGGAACGCTTAGTGCAGTTCCCAGAACTCTTCCAAAACTAGCAAGAAGCTGAAGTCTTCTGCTAGAGGAAGTGATCCTATTGTTTTAAAGAGGGAAACCTTCAACCGTAAAAGGGAGGTCTCAGCCCACATAAAAGGTAAAACTTCAACCTAAGAAGGGAAGTCTCAACCTGTGATGGTTTAAGGATGACCAACAACTCTGGAATGCTTAACGCAATTCATGGAACTCTTCCAAATCTGGCAAGAAGATGAAGTCTTCTGCTAGAGGAAGTGTCCTCAATTTTGTTCCCGGAACTCTT
>APFE030533289.1:74491-99531 GCA_000404065.3 Pinus taeda
CGCTTGATGTGGCTTTGAAGCTTGTAGATGACCATCATTTCCCCCCCTGTCAGATACAAGGTGAGAAGATGGAGAAAACTCAACTGCAAGCCTGTTCAATATTCTGGAACAAGTTCTGACATGTGTTTGGAATATCTTCTTGGCTGTTGATGCCCATTGCCAAGAAGCGATCCATCCTAGATGAATCTTTGTTCTTGCAGGACGTTTATTTTTGAAGCATCTGTTTGAAGAATGACTGGTTTTATGGCAGTGCTTACATGGATGAAGATCAAAACAGTGATCTTTCAGATGGCCAACTCGATCACAGTGTTGGCATTTCACGATCTGTTGTTGTTGTTGCTGTTGTGGGAGAGGAGCAGAGTCTGGAACAGCTGAAGTTGAACTGTCATGAGGAGCAGGTGAACTGTCATGAATGAAACCAGCACTCTGAAATTGAATGGGCTTGGCGTAGTCTGGAATATGAAAGGACAAGTCCTTGTCATATCCAAGACCAGTTCTATGCTTATTGTGGACAAGCTGTTCCCAAGGTCTGATGATGGGCTTGGGAAGTACAGATTGAGTTTCTGCATCTGCATGTACAACTGCTGCTTTATTTGAATGATCAGGAACATTATTGACTTGCTGTTGATGGGTTGCAGTCTTAATGTTCTGAACAGAAACATGTTCAGAATGACTCTTCTGTTTTAATTCTTCTTGCTGTAGCTGAGATTCAAGCTGCAAAAAATCAATCTTTTCCTGTGCATTTTGTAGACATGTCTGAATTTCTGAGAGAGATCCTTTGCTGATTTGTAATGTGTCATCAACAGTAGATTGTATAAGAGTCTTCATGAACTCTAATACTTCACTGATTCTGCCCATTGAAACTTTATACACTGACAAGAATGTTAATGGCATACATACTCGTATGTGTCAGAAGTCACAGTTCCAATTTCTAATGCCAAACATCCCACTCTCTTATCTCCAGGAGAGTTTGGCCTGTTATGCCATGATAGGATTAGACCCCTATCTTGCAGGAGAACAAGTGTTGCCATTGTTGTGTTCCTTTTATGCTTGTCCTTAGCTGCATCAAATTTCTCAATCAGCAGAGAGATTTTAGTTAATAAGAACACCCTGTGCCGGCTTTGTTGTTTCTCTTATTTGAACACGGAGCAGGAGAAAGAGATCCAAGTAGAAAGTGAATAAGTTCAACATGGCCGAGAACAAGTGGAGAAGAATCAGGTTCAGAATCCCATGAATGCCCGGCATTGCTTTTCCCAATGTTCCTTTGTTTGCCTTAGGCGCTCAACCTTTTCCTTCTGAAGCCTCTGCTCCCAATACTCAGGACAGCTTTTGGATAATAACACACTCAACTCGACTAAACGCACAACGTCGCCAAAAACTCTTTCCTGCCGGCATAAAGGGCATTTAGACTTAGGATCTGCGCACTCTAACCCATCCACAATTGTGACTGCTGCAGTAGAACAAGCACAACTGAAGCAAAAGATATGGCAGCATTTCAGAGAAACTGGGTCGAAGAATGTTTCCTTCCTTAATTAGTACACATTTCTCCTTCTGCCTCCTTCTCCGCCCATTTGGCCTGTTCATATGGTTGCAAACGGCGCCATGATAAAAATAAACCTGCACAAAAACTCAACTTAGAATTGGCAAACCCAATCAAATCACTGAATGTCGAATTTGGTCGACCAATTCAGCCGAGTTTGGACTCCTTGAGCGATGATCCCCACGTGGTTTGGCAGGGCGCTAGCTCGTTTAACGTTGGGGCCCGGTCGGATGATGCCGGACCGCTTTCACAAATCTTTCACTGTATATACTTTGCATTTGCATTTGGTAGATATTTTGGGCCAGCGTAATATAAAGTCGGAGCAGAGGCCTATATATTTTGCACTGGTTTTGTTGGGTAGCAGCGTAGTGCAAAATGGCAGAGCTACTTCTTAATTCTCAGCTTCTATCCTTATAACCGCTTGTCGCCATCTCCGCAGAGGCTCTCCAACGCAGATGACCCATCGGAGGTTTTAAGGAGGAATGCAATCAATAGATTGGTAGAATTGCTGCACACCGACATGATTGAGTTGAGGAAGGCAACGAAGGTGGAGATGGATGGGTTATTTAACACTCAGGCAGAGTTGAGGCAGAGGGAGGAGCAGCTTGAAAAAGGCGAGAAAGAGGGGTTAGAGCAGCAATTGCAGCTTATTCTTACCAACACTGATGTACTGGATTCATGGTTGCGGAATAACGAGGATAAGATTAAGACCAATGTCGATATCGACGATGTGTTCGAGCCGTGTGATGCCTTGTCCAGGCAAATGCTTGAGTGCACTGCTACAGATCTGGCAATTGAGGACATTTTGTATTCCTTGGATAAGGTTGCTCAGGAGGGTAGTATTCCTGTTGATTCATATTTGAAGAATGTGAGAACCCTCTCCCGGGAGCAGTTTTTCTACCGTGCAACGGCTGCAAAAGTCAGGGCTGCACAGATGTTTGCAGGGCCCGTTATGGGTTCTGTACTTATAGAATCAGCGGAGAATGAGAGCGCAGGTACAGAGAGAAAATTATGTCAGAACAGAGGCAGAGCAGCGCTGGACGGACAGAGGCAGAGCAGCTTGGACAACGCTGGTCAGGGAATAATGCACAGAGAATAATGGACAGTGCTTCTTTCAGGAACGTTCATGGGCAGTGAGGTAGAGAAACGTTCAAGTGAATATGGCAGAAATAAACTGCACAGAAAGGCCATAAACAAATGGCTCAAATTAATTATGCAGGGCAGGAATACGCCTGCTCTGATACCATGTTAAACGCACATGGGGAGCGAGAGCAAATAGAAAGATAAATCATGTGAGTACAATTTTTATTCACAAATGATACATATTTATAGTACATGTGGTGACCGTTGGGATTCACATCCCAAGGTCCCTTGGACTGCTTAGTCTGTTTAGCTTCCACACTAACCCATTTAGGATTAGGTGTCCAACATATTTATTAAAATTATTTATTACTTTTTGAGAAATTTACTAGTATTTCACTGCTCAGTGCTTTCTATGTTTACTTTTAGTTTAATATTCTATAGTTATTTTAGACTTCAAAATAATGTCAATGTCATTGTCATATGATCAATTTACTTTTTATCGTTTTTGAAAATTTTATGTGCATTGCATAATTTCAATTGTCAGTGTTTTCTATGTTTACTTTTAGTTTAGTATTCTATAGTTGTTTTATACTTCGACATAATGTCAATGTCATTGTCATATGATGAATTTTTTATTTTTTATTTTTTGAAAATTTGATGTGCATTGCATAATTTCAATTGTCGAATGATGAATTTATTAATTTAATATAGATGTACCTTGCATTATGCCAAATGATGAATTTAGAAGAAACATTGCATAATGTCAAATGATGGATTCAATTTAGTAATTTGTTTTTAGATTTACAATGCAGAAATGTCAACTGATAATTTATAAATGATAATAGTCTAATATGTAATGATGATCAGATTTAATTTTTAGATATACATTTCATAATTATTAAGATTTTCTATTTAGTTATTGACATATTTTTGGGATTTATTTATTTTATTATTTTTTTTTTATTAATATTTTTAATAATTTTTATTTATAATTTTTATGACTATGACGTCCCCTTGTTTCCTTGAAACTTTGCTAAATTTTAGGGTTGATTCTATACGTCTCCTTTGTGCGTATCCCCACTCCCGCATTTCCTCGTCCCATAAACTCGGTAGAACATTATTATTAACTGTTAATTATTAATTATTTATATTCATAACATTGCCTTCCCCTTTAGAAAAACTTTGTCCTCAAAGTTTATTGATGGCAATGCTTGATATGATTTTTTTCTTGTAATGTCTTCTCATCTTTCTCAATTCTCGAAACTGACATTTTTGACGTTATGAACTTTTGAGTGTGGTACAAAATTGTCGTACAGTGAAATGATTTAACCATCCCAGAATAATCATTTGTGGAATATTGTGATTATTAGAAACTTGGGATGAATTGTTATCATAAGACTGGATTATGGTGACATTGCTATTCTTGGGAATATAGGTCACTTGTTTTTGGTTTGAGTGGCATGGATATGCAAACTGGTCGAGATGTCTTTTTTGATGATTTGGATGTTGATAAGGAATTCTTGTGATCTGATTTCCCTTAAACTTATTTGTGGCGATTTTTTGATTTACTTGAGGCATATTATTTCCTTTAAGTACGGAAGTCGCTTGGTTAATCAATAGATCTTCACTTGAAATTTTCATCGTTTGAACTACAACGTCTGAATATGTTTTTAACTCAACTGGTTTGTAATATTATTGAGTTTTATATTGACTGGATCGGTATTCGTTCCCTTTTTCTTTAGTTTTTAGTAAACTTCCATTGAGTTTCTTCTTGAGTGCTTCATTTTCTTGTTCTAATTTGTGCTTCGTAGCTTTACATTTCTTGACTTGTGCAAGTAGTTTCTAACTATGATCTTTTAAATGAGAAATTTCTTCGTTTTTATTGGAGATGACTTCTTCAAGCTCTTTTTGCTTCTTTGATATTGTTTTTTATTTTCTGGACACATCAATTTTGAAATATCCTTAAAGTCTTATGATGAAGCCATTATCGATTTTGACTTCATTGTCATGTCCTGGAATGTGATCATCTTCTTATAAGGAAACAACATTTTTTTTTTCTCTATGTTTAACATGAACATACCTAATTCTTTAAACTAAGGTAGACCGAAAATTACGTCAATCTCTTTGTTATACATAGTTACAGTGCTGAATTGAGATATATTCATAACGATCAACTTTCATTTGTAAATTATTAATTTCATACTCTTTCTTGCCAAAAATATTTTCTCTTTCACCAATATTTGGCTCTAGAATTGATCGTTGATTCATCAAATTAATATTGATGTAATTTTCCTTGTCAATTGCATTGATAATGATATTAATCTCTTTCCCTTAGATACTACCTTTTAACGTAAATAATCTGCAATTTGCGATTGAAAGACCGTAATAGGAAATTCTTTCTTCATGCATTTCCAAATTCTAATCCACTTTTTTCTTCAGCATTTGACTCTATTTTGCGTTTGTCAATAATTTTGTCAAACGATACTATTAGAAAATTATATATATATATACAGAGCAACGAAACACATAGAATATAGCAGAAATATAAACATAAAACGCATAAAACCAGAGATACACAGATATACGTGGTTCACCTAGTTTGAGCTACGTCCACCCCGAACAGCTAGTCCTTCATTTCTATTATCCAACAAAATAAAGAGACACAACCTACAGTAGATCCGCTGTAATATCCTCTGTTTTCTCTCACAGTCTCACCTCTCTGTTTCTCGCTCAGAGAATACACATCTATTACACAACCTCAATACAATGCCCTTATACAAAGAGAGGGGTTGCCTTCTAGGGCAAAAAACCCTAAACTAAACATAAGTTCTACCGTTAGATCATCCGCCTAATGAATGGCTCAGATTGACTAGAAATTACTATACTTTTACAAGGCAATTTTACATCTGCTTTTAGCTTCGGGGGCATTGCCCTCGAAACCCCTGTCGGGGGATCGCTGGCCCTTGGACCCCCCAGCCGGGGGGGATCGGCACCCTTGAACCCTCGCGGGGGGGACAAGTCCCCCCCGCATCCCCCCGCGTGGAGGGGTGTACAAACTTCCTGGGTTATACATCCGACTGAAACAAAGACCTCTAAATAATCATGCTCCACACCCAACAGATACTTTAACCAAGGATTTTATATATTCTTCGTATGATAGACCTTCTTCTCCAATATGTAACTTGATATTTGCTTACTTTATAAAATATAACTTCAATATTGCAGCTTTCTAGTTAGTGTTTTTTCTCTTTTCTCTTTCACTTGAAGTGAGTTTTTTTCCAATCCTCTTTTAACTTTTTATAATATTTTCTTTTCTCATATTTTAATGTAACTTCTTTATTTTTTCCTTTTTTAATAATATATTTACACTACTTTTTTTTTCCTTTTTTTTTTTCTAGAGTTATAAGAATATTACAATTTATTCTTTTGACTATAATGAACAAGGTTTGTACTTCACAATAATCTTCAGAACACTTGGAATACAAAGATGTCCATTGAGGATACAAGTACCTATATAAAATGTATGAATGAAGAATATATGAAATCATAACAAATGAGGGTCCCGTATATATACCTAGGCGGGTACCCCTTCATGAACAGTCATGTCCTTGGGACATGCCTCTTCAATATACTAATCATTATTACTATTAATTATTAGTTATTTATATTCATAACAATGCTTTCCTGTTCAGAAAATCTTTGTCTTCAGATCTTATTAATGCATAGGCTTGATATATTTTTCTGTCTCGTAATGTCTCTTTGTATCTTTCATAATCTTTCGAGTTGTCATCTTCGATGACACAAAATGGGAGGATCCTCTCAGTGCTAAATAAAATTGTCAAACTGAGAAGGGATCTAACCATCTTAAATTAATCTTATATGGAATCTTGCGGTTACAGGGAACTTGTGACGAATTCTTATCACGAGACTAGATTATGGTGACATTGATATTTTTTGGAATATAAGTCACTTGTCTCTGGTTTGGGAGATATGTACTCACAGACTGATTGAAATGCCTTCTTTTATGATTCCAATGTTGATAGGGAGTTCTTGTGATTTGATTTCCCCTTATCTTGTTTGTGGCGATTTCTTGATTTACTTGAAGTATATAATTTTCTTCACGTACTAAAGTCGCTTGGTTAAACACTGGATTTTCACTTGAAATTTTTGTTGTTTGAATTACAACATCTGAATATGTTTTTACTTCAACTGGTTTGTCATCGTCTTGAGTTGTGATATTAACTGGATTGATACTTGTTCCTTTTTCTTCGACTTGAATATCTAAAGATTTAGACGTTTCCTTCTCGATAAATTGTTGCATTTTGTTTGCCAACAATTTCTTGTCCTTCTTAAGCTTCGTAAATTGCATTTGTAATTTCTCAGTATGGTCCTTGAGGCGAGCAACCTCTTCGGTTTTGTCTGCGATAGTCTTTGCAACTTCTTTCTGCATATTTTGCATTACCTTCTGGTTTTCTTGAAGAATCACTATTGACATATCTTTTACATCCTTTGGTGTCATTGAATTTGGCTCCAATGTAACATCATGAAGTGTTATTTTTTTCTTTTTGTAGGAAAATGTCAAAAAATTCTTTTTTGTATTTAGCAATGTTCCACCAAGACTCCGGTGCGGGGAGACACACAGGGGGGACGTGTGGGAGTACCCTCAAATTTTAGGGAAATTTCGAGGGTGCGGGGAGTCGCCAGTATATATACTATATATATATATATATATATAATTCAGTCATATTCTTTGTCATTGTTTAATAATGAAAGATAAAAATATTAATAGACAATTGAAATTTGAATCATGATCCATCCTCATCATTCATTTTGATACATACATCATTCATATACATACTAAGTGACATGTCTCATTATTGAATTATTATTATTCATAATATACCATGAGATTCGAAAAACAAAAATAAAAATCAAGTAAATATTCAAATACATTGATCGTATCATTCATCATCATCTCTGCTGAAATGAAATGACTTTGGTTGGAAATGAATGCGCTTTAACTTTAGTTTTCCTTCATGACTTTGTTACTTTAAGTTTTAGTTATTAGTTTTAATTAATTTTTTTTTGACTTTTAAGTTTAGTTATTTATTTATTTAGTTTAAAAAAAAAATTAATGTTTTCATTTTTGAATTTTTGAATTTTTAATTTTTAATCTTATTAGACAAATTTAAAGGGGATGCCCTGTGCACCCTTTTGGGAGTCAGACTCCCACACTGACGGGGGCCAGAAGCCCTTTTTGGGGAGTCTTGGGGAGTCTAGACTCCCACATTGGGGAAACGCACCCCCTTGCGTCTCCCCAAGACTCCCCAAAAAGGGTGCATGGGGAAACGCACCCCCAAGAGACTCCCCGTCCCGGGTGTGTGGGGTGCACGCACCCGACCCTGGGGACGCGTCCCCGTGGAACACTGGTATTTAGGATGAAGGAGCCTAGTGATTCAATCCAAGATAAACCCAAAATTGTATCATTATTATCACAAAATAAGGTTTTAACAGTGAATTGCAAAACAAAAGTATAGCCTCAAATACTTAGTTGTAGCTTACTTATGTTGTATTGTTTTTTTATTCATCGAAGCTATCGTTTCAATTTTATTTGATTCAGGAATCACTAATTGACTAGCACATTCAGTACTAACATAATTATTATCTCGAGTAAGATCGATAGAGATTATAGTATCCTTCCCTGCAAGTGATCCTTTGATTTTAAATAACACATTAACACTTTTATTATAAGTTTTAGGAAATCTTCCATTATTGATTTCCATTTCAAGATGAGCCCAGGATTTCAGATTAAGCCTTTTTAATCTTATAATAATACCTTTTATAATTGTCTCTCTTTAAAAGAAACCTTAAATACCCTTTTAATATTAAAATATTCCACTTATTCACTTAGTCACACTTCTTTCTTTTTTTTAATGTTTGAATTAGAACTTTAATGGTCCATCAAAACATAATTTATTTCTTTTACATTTACTCACTTTTTCACTTTTACAACATTTGGTAAGTATTAAACTTATAATTTCTCCTCTTTCTTTTTACTTTATTTACTTTTAAAAATAACCATTTTTAATGTTAATGATTTCCTCGGTCTTCAAATTACTTTTTTATAATACCCTACTTTTCTTCACATATAAAAGAATATATTTCCACCTTGTATTTTTCTCTTAATTTTTAAAATATATCTCCCCTAATTATTTAATACTCTTACGTTTAACATTTATTAAATATCAAATTATAGATTGTAAATTAATCTTAAGTTTGTGCACCAAATTTTAACCTCGATTTGGTGGTCATGACTTTCAAATCGACGTTGGAGGTTAATAACTTTGTGTAATAACTTTTCACAACTTAATAGTTAAAGCGGAAACGTTTTTCGAGTTCAAAAAGTTGACCTATCTACACAGGATACAAATCAGTTACATACAGTAAATTACACACGCATAGTAGATTAAACACATAAGATTATTTTTCCAGCGACTTCACTCAACAGACGCACCACGTTTGACCATTCCTACTGGCTATGTCTTACCCGTCCACAATTTCGAATGGTGATTGTACGACTTGTGAGGTAATGGAGGCAAGGCGAACAGATGGATGCTATGTGCCAGCCAGCAGAGAAGTGGCAAAAGACGAGGCCACTGGTACAATGACTGGCTCGAGCATACCTGATGATGGCTAAAGTCTGCAGTGGCAAAAAGCAGATCTGGTGGTGATGTTGGAAGATTCATCACCCCTACATTGATATGCCAATATGGTTGGAGCCTCAACATGAATAGGGAGGAAACTGTGGAGTTACCAGAAGACGGTTTATGTTCTGAATGCAGACCTCTGTGATTCATCATGATTATAAAATGCATTTATATAATGCAAACGTGCAACAGATAAATTAAAATTAAAATCAATAATAAATCAAAGAAACATTTAAAATCAATAATAAATCAAAGAAACATTTAAGAATAAAAAAAAATTAAAAATGAAATAAAATAAAAATAACCCAAATTAAGGAAAAAAAAGGAAACAAATTGTTACTAAATAGACTAGCATATAAATAATTAACTATATTATGTATAATAATGAAAACAGACATTAGAATAACAAAATAAAAAATATTTTATTATTAGTAAGAGATTATGTATCCATAGTTAGTAAAACATTTAAGGATAAATGTATTAATAAATAGAAATATAATGAAAAAATAAGAAGAAGTATGAATGTAAAAGGAAATAAATAAGAATAAACATATATATATCAAGAAATGTGTAAGTATAAAAGAAACAATTCTAAACAAAAAATAAAAGAATATATATATATATATATATATTATTTTGACTCTTATATTTTTAGTTTTATTTAATATTTTTTTTCTAAATTATTTTTTGTTTAGAATTATACATTTTTTTTCTTTTTTCACAGGGTGGGAAAATCTATCATAACTCAATTGTCAAACCCGCAAACTCGCAGTAAGGACAACTATCCCTAGTTGCTATCCGCGATTGCAGGGTGACTCATCACCGTTCTTCAAGGAAAACCACGTCACCTAGGAAAACCTATCATAATTCACTTGTCAAACCAACAACGAGGACAACCATCTCTCGCTGTTATCCACGAATGTAGAGTGATTCATCACCGTTCTTTAAGGAAAACCACGCCACCTGGAATAACTCGCTGGTGGTCCGTAAGGGGGCAGACTTTCACTCTTGTTAGATGCCTTTGAGTCTTGGGTTGTTAACTTGTTTCCTTACGTCTGAGGAAGATGAACTCTTAGCCAAGTAGAAACAGTTTTTAAACATACTCCAGGCCCAAATTGTACATTTCTTTTATAATAACACATTTCTTTATATATATGTTTTTTCTTATTTATTTCTTTTTACATTCATATTTTTTCTTATATATATATGAAAAAAGAGGCAAAAATATATTTGAAGAAACGAGTTGTTAACTTGTTTCCTTACGTCTGAGGAAGATGAACTCTTAGCCAAGTAGAAACAGTTTTTAAACATACTCCAGGCCCAAATTGTACATTTCTTTTATAATAACACATTTCTTTATATATATGTTTTTTCTTATTTATTTCTTTTTACATTCATATTTTTTCTTATATATATATGAAAAAAGAGGCAAAAATATATTTGAAGAAACGATAAAAAGATTAGAAAAAACTTATCTTGATTAAAGTCAAACAAAACTAAATAACAAGAGAGCACGAAAGGCTATCACTATGAATAAATAAGAAAAGGGAGAAATTATAAAATGAACTTAGAAACTAAATGATGAAAAGAAAGGAACTTACCACTAAAAGAAAAAAAATGGGAAAAAAGGAAGAAGACCCTCCCGAGGACAAGGTGGGGATCCAACAACTGCGTTTATTCCAGCGATTGTCCTTATTCAAAGTACTAAACCTTCTTTCAGTTTCAATGGCCTCCTTGAACTTTCAGTGAGGAAGATGATCAATCTTGGCAATGTCTTGGGACTCTTCTTCAACATGTTAAACTAAAGCTGAGGAGCGAGTCCTACAATATTTGATGTCCGTAGTGTGTTCCTGAATCCTTTGTCTTATGGAGCAACGAATTTCTCCAATGTAGGCGGTCCAAAATGAACAAGGGATTACATAAACACCTTTCATGTCTTTAGGGTCCACAAGTTCTTTGACAAATCTACGAGAGCTTCGAATGGTGTTCAAGGGCATAAAGGTAGAAGAAACCTTGTGCTTCTTTTATAATTATATTATGAGATTAGTCTTTCCATATTGATCGTAATGATGAACCACATTTTGTAATGGTTTATATTGTCGTTGAATGAATCACCTCTTTAATTTCTTAACCAAGAAGGTGGACCTACTTCCTCCTCGGCAACACCACCAAAAATATTACCACACAATCTAGCAGGGCACTAAGAAAGGCAAACCTAAGGGAACACTGCTAGACTAAGTGACATAATGGGACAATAACCCATTGTCACCTCAATCAAAGTCCCTTGCTTTTTACAAACTTTCACCAATGGGAGTAGTCCGGGTAGGAAGGGAATCGCTAAGAATGAATAGATCAATGATTTAAGAATAGTGTGATTCCACCAAGCCCATTCAAGAAGAGACACAACAATGGCTCAATGCTTCAAGGAAGGTAGGAAGGGAATCACTAAGAGTGAATGGATCAATGATTTAGGAATAGTGTGATTCCACCAAGCCCATTTAAGGAGAGACACAACAATGGCTCAATGCTTCAAGGAAGTTAACACGCTCTCCAAGAAAGGCTTTAAGAAGAAGAGATCAAGACTTAGGGTTTGAAATATGATGTTGGGAATGGGTATTCCTAAGGTCAAGGCTCTAGGAGATGAGGTAGGACCTCTCACATAAGCTTTATGTGATGATTTAAAACTTCCAAAAGGCTCTTTGCTCTATTTGAGAGAACTAAGAAAGACTTGTGCTAGACCTAGGGTTTTATGAATAATTGTGGGAAGAAATGCTTCCAAGGTACTCACTAGGTCAAAGCAAGGGAGGAGAAAGGGTTTCTTGAGATTTGTTCCCACAAATACTATGCTCATACAACCTTCAAAGGAGTGCCCAAGGTGAGAGAGAAAGACCAAAGTTTTCCCTCTTAAAGTAAGACCTAGGGCAAGAGATTTTATGGATGAAACTTGGGCGGATGCCCACCAAACATGGAGCATACATAGCTTAGACCTTGAGCTTGATGTTTGGATCTCAGATTCTCGAATAATAACCCCCCTAAAATTTCGCTACAAGCCCTAGATTTTCACCCTACTTTTAGGGGACCAAAATTTAGGAAGAGAAAATATGGAGAAAGAGGAGTTTGATCACCAAAAACCTTGGACTAGTGCCAAGTCATTTGGACTATGGAGTCCTAGATGTTGATTTGGGGTAGCATCGAATGTGCTCTAGCCATGAAATTTGGTGGAGCGGTTGTGACACATGAGATCTCCAATACTCAAAAAGGGTTTGGGCAAATTCTAAACAAATCAAGAGATATTAAAATAATTAATATTGTTAATGGAGTCCCTAAGTTTAGATATTAATGTGTATTAATATGAATTTGTGTTAGAATGGTCCAAAAGACATGGATCAAGCCAAATCTAATCTTAGTTGTTGATTAGGGACTTAATCTCGGCCGTTGAGATGTCAACATGAAAAGTATAAGAGGATTGAGGGTCACTTGGAGAACACCAGAGTGATCAGTCATTCTATTCTCTAGAGCGGGGTTTGCTACGAGAGATAGAATTAGTGATCGGGAGAGCAGCTGAGGGACATTGAGTACAGAGAAACAGAGAAGACAAAAATTGTGTCGGGAGAGCGGAGAGCAGTGTCGCAGCCAAGGAGAGTGATGCAGAGCCAACAAGCGTTCATTCAGGGCCACGCAGAGGCAGCCAAGTGTTGCGCAGAGCACTAGAGGGGCTAGCATGGTTGACGCAAAGGGTCCCAGAGCTGATGCAGGGCCTCCTGGCGCTGACACAGGCCAAGAAAGGATAACATAGGGCCAACGTGAGACAGAGAAGGGCTGGCGTAGTCTAGATTGGCCAAACGCTGGGGTTGCAGGAGCAGTTTTGTGTTGACGAGCTGCCAGAAGGGTTTTCCGGGGTTTCAGCCAGGAGATTTCTCTCAAACTGTGAGGTATAGCTGCTAAGGAAATTCTCTGTTGGGTAGGCCAGTTACGACACCCAGATTGTACTCTGATATTGCTTAATAAGAAAACCCTCAGATAACTGCACCAGTTTTTCCGCATTGAGTTTTTCCGGGGACATTAGTCCAAAATAATGGTGTCATGTGGTGTGTTTGTTCTTGTTTCTTTTAGTTGTTGATCTATAATATGTTGAGCATGCATTGATGTTTATTTTCAGTATTCACTTTGTAAATAACTTGTTAAAGAAAATTTAACAAGTAGGTAGAAATAAATCATGAAAAGTGCATGAAGGGTTTCTAAATTAAGTAAACTTAAAAATTTCAACATGGTATCAGAGCGTGATTGCAGATCACAGGAGGACTAAGAGACATCTGCTGAGCAGAGCAATAGCAGCAGAAAACAGTGGTTCCAAGGTGACAGACGTTGTTTCTAGCAACGCAGAAGGCAAGGAAGTGTGACGCAGAGCTAGCCAGAGCCACGTAGAAGAAGCCAAGAACTGCGTAGAGCCTCAAAGAGGCTAACGTTGCTGATGCAGAGGAACAGAGGGTTGACACAGGGTATCCCAGGGCTGACGCAGACCCATCCAGGGCGACACAGAACCAACGTGAGGCAGAAAACGACTGACGCAGTTCACAGAGAGGCAATTGCTGGGGACTAGAAGGTTGCAAGAATATTGCAGAGTGGAGTTGGTGAGGTAATGTAGTCAGAACAATACCTGACAAAGCAGGGTCAATGGAGTTGTTACCAAGGGTTTCTAGCTGAGGAACCTAGATCAGCGGTGCAGTTGCACAAGATGATCAAAGTAGGGGTGTTGGCATTATGATGTATGTGTTGTACTTGATGGCAACCCACTTGTAGCAGAACAACTCACTTGTATATGGTAACTAGATGAATCTACAAAAGAGATATCAGATGTGATAGAATGCATGATAATAATGCTTACAGATGTGATGAAATGCAGGGCAGCTTCATGGAATCAGTTCAGAAGGCAACTCACTCAGATGAAGGATCACAGTATAGCAGGTAAACAACAAAGAATGACATATCAGTGTTCACAGAATGAAGAAAGAGAGGTATATGCAGGTTCACCATTGATCAAGCCGCGTATACATGCAGGTTCACTGTATACAAGTTGCGTATACGTACACACGCACTTTCGCAGAAGGAAAAGCACGTATACCTTGGAAAAGTAAGTTTTTGTCTGAAGTATTCGGTCCATGGTATTTTGATCCATAGTATTGGTCCATGGTATTTGATCAGAGATATTGACCATAGGTATTTGATCCAAGGTATTGGTTCTAAGTGGTTTTGGTCCATGGTATTGAGAAATGCCTAAAACTATATAAGGAGGAGAAGATCATTAGGCCAATGCACACAAATAACTGAATATTTGATAAAGTGTGAGATCTAGTATGCAGGTGATGTGTTTATGATGCTCTACTTGATATGAGCCAAGGAGGAACCTTGGCGGTTGATGGAGTACAAGATCTAATGATGGATCAGGGTCTTAAGACTTGGAATGAATTATTTTTATATGGTTTGGTCATGTTTATTCTAGATACGTATACTGACGCATTTGTTGTTTTGTAAATATTATGATCTGGGTATAATTGAAGTCTGGAATAGCTGCAAAATTATGAATGAATATTTATAGATGTATACGCTGGTTGACTTTGGTAAAAGTGCGTATACACACAAGTTCGACACATCGAAGTAGAATATACCTTGTGAACTATGATGTTTGAAGTTCCAATTGATTCTTGTTACTGATGCAGAGTTTTAGGTTTTGCTTAATGTTCTGGTGACTGCATTCTAGTAACAGTGTTCAGATTGAAAGTGATTTGCTTCAGTGATGATGGTTGATGGATCAGGATCATAATGACTTATCATTATGTGATCTGATGGGCTAGATTTGGTTGCTAACACATATATTATCCTTTATATGTGATGATCTGAGTATGTTTGAAGTCAGGAAGTTGAGCGAAGTTATAAGTAAGTATTTGCAGATTTATACACTGGTTCACTTTGATGAAATTGCGTATACACGCTGGTTCGGCTCTTCCAAGTTGCGTATACACTCTGATGTATGGTTTTGAGGTTATAGCAGATTCTGAATGATGATGCAGTGTTCTGGGTTCTGGCTTGGGTTCTGGTTACTGTTACTGTATTGTGGTTACAACATTCTGAGAAGTGATTGATTGATTTAGTTTTGGTTGGTGCAAAGGAGATTGGTTGATACAGATATAATTGATGGTTGATTGATGTTATTGATGGATCTAGTCTGAAAATTTATGAAACGTGGTCCCTGGAAGAAAAGAGAAGGTTGTAGCCTTCTGTAGGCCTGCACCTATGTACTAGTAAACACAACAGCTAGTAAAAGAGCTAGGGGGTTGTAGCTCCCTTCTAGTAGAAGATGGACAACGAGAGAAGGTTGTAGCCTTCTGCAAGTAGAATCCTGCGTACTGGTATGAGTCTGCACCAATACAATGTTGTAAACAGATTTTCTTATTATTAAAAGAAGACAGATAACAATAGCAGGTGGTTTTCACCCACATTGGGTCTCCACCTTAAATATTGGTGTTCATGTGTGTTGCTTATGTGTGATGGTTCACTCTGTCATTAACTGCATATGGTTACTGTTTAATGTTTAATAAAGTACTGATGCATAGACTAAAGATCAACATATGATGAATTAACTGAATCATTAGTTTGCTGGATATACGCTTGTTTCCTTAAATACAGTTGCATATACATGCAAGTTTCATATATGAATCTGATTGCCAAATGAAATATTATTGACTTGTTAACACTGATTCACCCCCCCTCTCAGTATTATTTCCAACAATTGGTATGAGAGTAGGTCCTTTGGTATAAGCTTGATCGCTTGTAGGAGATTCGTAGAACAATGGGAAAAAAGCTAAAGAAGAAAGCGCCTCAGAAGAAAAAGACATCTCAAAGGAACTATGACAGTGGGAGAACCGATTGGGGATTATGTGGAAGCAACTCTGCAGATTCAGAATCACCTCAGAATGAAGATGAACAAGCAAAAGAACTATTAGGTATGAATTTGTTATCCTCTGGTGATACATTTCTCCATCCATTTGAAGATGATAAAAGTGATAGCGAAACAACTGAATTTGCTCTTATGGGTGAGGAAGAAAGACATAAAATAGAGGCAAAATTTAAAAGGCTTACAGACAAAATTAGAGATCAACAAGATCTATTGGACAAAAGGGAATGTGCCTTCAAAGAAAAAGCTACCAAACTAAAAGCTCAACTAGAGGAAGGAAACAAAGTAAGGAAACAATTCAAGGAAAAGGAAGATCAATGTCAAAAGTTGCAAGATGAAGTAACATCATTAAGAAATGAAGTAAATGAAAGGAGCACAACAATCAAGAAACTCAAAAATAGATCATGTTACTATGAAAGTCTTGAAGCTAAGATCCTCTCACTAAAAGAAGATCTTGAAAAATCAAATAAGCAGAGTGAAGAACTACTCCAAGCTCTTGAAAAACAAGAAAACAAAGTTCTTGAATTAAGTCAACAGATGGAAGAAGGAAGAAAAGCTGAAGAAATCATGAAGAAGTAGTATCTTGAAAAGGAAGAGCAATATCAGGTTGAAATAAATATACTAAAAGGTAAATTAGAAGAAAAGGATAAGCTCTTACGATTTCAAGATAGTACTAAGATCTTGGATGATATTCTTAGTAGTCAAAGGTCTCCTGCCATCAAAACTGGTCTTGGTTTTCATGAATTTGTTGAAGGTGAATCTAGCTCACAAAGTGACGCAAGGAACTCTAATGCAAAATCTGAAATGCTCAACAAGGAGACGAGAGGTCAATCCCATCAACAACCAAGGAAATAAATTCTTCAAAGAAAATCTTTTACTCCTAACCATGGAAATGATAGTCGTTTATTTCCTCAAATGAATAATGTTGAATGTTTTATATGTCATAATCTTGGACATATTGCAGCGAGATGCGGAAGTTGAATGACTCAAGACCATCACACAGAAAGATCATCAGCTTGCAGGTACTTTAAGGGATATTGTTTTTCTTGCAATATGTTTGGTCACAAAGCCATTGACTGCTATAGAAGAAATATGAAACATTTAAGATGTTATGCATGTAACGAGCTTGGACATATAGCAAAGGAATGCAGGAGAAAATATCGGGCACCATACCAAAAGGAGAAAACATCATCACACTCGAAGATATGGAAGAAGAAGGAAGTACAGTCAGAAAAATGTGGCATGGCACAATGTACAGACATGACAGACTCAGGAGAAGCCGAAAGTATAAAACTTAAATGTTCTAAATCTCATACGCGAGTTTCATGAAGACAAGTCGCGTATATATGCGAGTTCAAAGTTGCATAGTCGCGTATATGTTGTTTGAGAAAAATGATGTGGAACAGTCTCAGAAAAACTGATGTGATATGATTCAGACTAAGTAACCGGATTCGTCCAAACCCCTTGTCGAATCTGAATCCTGTGAATCAGATATGATTCGCTAGGAATTCAAATCCTAGAACAAGATTCGATGTGTCCATGCAAGATTCGTACGAATCCCGTACGGCACATTGAATCCCGATTCTGGGATTCGAATCCCCTAAATGTGACTTTCGTGGACTTAAACTCGCTGTTCTTTTTTGTTTTCACCTTATTTCTCATTCACTTTTGCATAGTTTGAGCTGTGGGCAAGGAGTTAAGGGTTTGGAGCAAGGAGCTAAGGGAGTAGAGCGTTTGGCAAGGAGATTCAAGCACCAGGTAAATGCATTTCAGCTCCATTTTTTTGCATTTCTTATTCTATTACAACAGTTTGTATATGATTTTTTGTTTACAAATTTGTGTATGTTTTGTTCATTTTTTTTACAGTATTCATGACTCAATCAAAGGCAGCAGTTAGGGGGCAAAGGAAGGGGAAGAATGTCTTCATTGGAGATGCCCCTCCTCCCTCAATATCATCAGAGTCTGCTGCAAGTAATGTTGAGGGAAGAGGAGGACCTAAAGACAACATTGAGAAATATCCCTTGTGGAAATATGTCACAAGAAAAGATGGGACAAACACCAAGGGGAAAGGACGAGGCAATGTGCAATGGAGATGCAACTTTTGTCACATTGCTTTCAAAAGCACATATTTCCGTGTGAAAGGCCATTTGTTGGCTTTACCGGGTTGTGGAATTGGAGCTTGTAAAGCTATTCCTTTACAAAAGATGAAAGAAATGGAAAATGAGTTCACTGTTGGTATGGAAAATGTGGCTGCAAAATCAAGAAAAACCAAGAATGAAGACCCCCTTCCATTTTTGACGAAAGGCACCACCAAATTTCCATTTGAAAGTTCTATTAGGGGACAAGCATAAAAAAGAAGAGCAATTACACTTGGTCCAATGGAAAAGATTTTTCAAAAAGAGAAACGGGAAGAGCTTGATCTCACCATTGCCTTTTTTTCTATCAAAACTTCATATCATTTAATGTTGCATGCTCACCTTTATTTATTGAGATGTGTTGAGCTCTAACTCACGGGTATCCATCATGGTATGTGCCTCCTGGTTTAGAGAAGCTTAGAACCACATTGTTAACGAAGGCAAGAAAAGAGGTGCAAAAAATTCTTGAGCCTATTGTAGCATCATGGCCAACATCTGGGGTTAGCATTGTTTCTGATGGATGGATAGATCCAGCATGACACCCAATCATCAACTTCATGGTGTCTTCCTTGAATGGTCCAGTTTTCTTGAAAGCAATGGACACACTTGGAGAATACAAAGATGCACAATTTATTGGTGAATTATTTATTAAATTTATTGAAGATGTAGGTGTTGATTTTTGTGTGCAAATCATTATAGATAATGCACCTGTTTGCAAGGTTGCTGGCATGATTGTGGAAGTTAAACATCCACAAGTGTTTTGGACACCTTGCATTGTTCATTCATTGAACCTAGCACTGAAATCCATTACTTCTGATGTGCTTTGGATTGGTAACATTATTGAGGATGCATGACATATCCGTAACTTTGTGCAAAATCATACAAATGCCTTCACTATCTACAAGGAGTACACCAATCTATCATTGTTGAAGATTGCTGATACACGGTTTACCTCTTCATTCATGATGTTGAAGAGGTTGAGGGAAGTCAAGACCGCTCTTGGGTCCATGGTTATTTTTGAGTTTTGGTCTTTTTGGAGAAAGACAGATCAGGTAGCCTCTAAAAGAGTGAAGGACATAGTGCTAGATGATGCTTGGTGGGAGAGGGTAGATCTACTTATTCAGATCGTGGACCATATCATTTCTTTGCTTCGATTTGCAGATACAAACAAACCCATCCTAGGAGAGGTTTATGAGGGATGGGATTCCATGATTGAGTCTGTAAGGAGCATTATTCTACAGAGTGAGTGCTTCGAGTATGAGACATCACCAAAGGATTTCTGTGATACTATACAGGATATTCTTGTCAGCAAATGGGACAAGAATTGTACACCTTTACATTGTTTGGCTCACTCATTGAACCCAAAAGACTACAGCCATGAGTCGCTGAATGGTGGCCCTTCCCACAGATTCACTCCTCACATGGATGGTGAAATCTCACAGGGGAGAAAAGAGGTATTCAGGCGGGTTTTTCAGGATAGTGCATTCCTTGATGAGGTGGAGGATGCCTTTGCAGAGTTTTCTATTGGCATTAGTCGATTTGCAGGATATGATGTGATTAGAGACAAGGGGGCTAAGAAGCCCTATTCTTGGTGGGCAAATCATGGGGCAAGAAACCCTCCTCTTCAATAGTTAGCCATGAGGCTCGTCTCTCAGGTGATTTCATCCTCTTGTTGCGAGAGGAATTGGAGCACATATGGGAATTTGTATAGTGTGAAGAAGAGCAGGCTTGAGCAGTCCAGGGCAGAGACAATGGTGTATGTGCACACCAACCTTCGTCTTATTTATAAGCAGAGAGAAGAGTGGTTGAGGGGAAAGACAAAGATGTGGGATGTCTTTCCTGATGATATGGGTCTGGACAACAATGTTGAGTTGGCATTGGCCAACATGGATCTCAATGATCTAGAGCTAGAGCCTGTTAGATTTGATGACGATGATATTTTAGAGGGGTCATCCTCCACACCAACAGATGTAGAGGCGACTATGGATACAAGGGAGGAGGAGGATGCAAAGGAGAGCAGTGGTGACCATGATGATGAGGACATTGATGCTGATTTTGATGATAACTCTGAGGATTGATGACTACCTATTGCCTTGAGGCTTATATACCTATAATTGTTTTATATTTTCTATTTCTATTTGCCATTGGCATTGCACCATCACTACCTATGTAACACATTTTGATTTGATGACTTAATGAGAAAACTACAGTTGTTAGTGTCTTTACTTTACTATCTTGTAGTTGTAAGTTGTCTTTCATTTATGAATTATGAATCATGGTTTATGTGACCACTGACATGTATTTGAATTTTGCATGTACTATGCATGCTATAGATGAAGATCTATGTTTGAAATCAATGAATTTGTATCATTAATTAGAATTTGTGTAAGAAATATCTAATTTTTAATATATATATATATATTTTAATAAAATAATATATAACGAATCTTACGTGTCTTGTTCTGGGGGGTCAACGTGTCTGAATCCGACGCTCGAATCCCCGAATCCTACGAACCCCGAATCCCCGTGTCAGGTGACTTAGGATTTAGACAATAATTAATTATCTTTTCTATCGTAGATGACTACACTCTGTGAATATTATTTAGAAATGTTTTGATCCTAACAAGTTGTTGATAATTTGATGTATATCTAATTGATGATGTGCCCTAATACGTCTTATTGATATATGCAACGATCAGATTTGACAGTGAACAGGTGGAATAGGTTCAGGGGGAGACCATGCTATGCTTCTAACAAAACATTGTTGGCATTATGTTTAGAAGTCTTTTCGATGATGATGATGCTTATGTGGCTAAAGTATTGATACATCTTGTTGTGTGACGGTTATAAGTTTCCCATGATGAAATCTTAGATGATACTATATTGATTGGGGTTACATAGTTGTTATTTAGACCAGATTTATGGATAATTGTGGATGACTTTTTGATGATGTATATATATGTTGCTTACATGGTGATCTTCATAAGGACAAGGAGAAGTACAAAGCTTGAGTACACAACTTCATTAATTGATGATGAGCCACTCATTTCTTCTATGCTGCAGTCGGCATGCCTTCAAAGATGCATAAAGTTCATATGGTGCAATTGTGATATAGGATTCCTATAGATTTTGGCTCTCACATGGTTGAGGATTGTTGCTGTTGATGATATCAAGAAATCTTGACAAATGACCATGCGCTCATGGTTTGCTAGATACATATTGATATCTCTTTGATGGATACATGGATGATTACTTAAGTTGCATATTGTTGGTTGGCCAAGAGAATGGTGTTATTGCAGACATAGCTATTTGAAGACATGGCTTACTTAACCCCATAATGATGATGAGTTCTTATCTTATGATGATAGGTTGATACTCACATATGTTGATTATCATGGTTGATGCTTATCAAATATGTGATGTTCCCTAGTGATGATACATGGTTGATATATTGAAGGTCCTTGTGGAAAGATCATGCAGTTCTTGATGATGATGTGAAAGATCATAATGTGATGACTATGGTGTTTTCACATATGATATGGTGTGAACAATTTTGTGTTACTGCTTGGAGATATGACATATGCTGAGTTGATTCATGGAAGGTTATGATAAGGCTCTTTCTAGTAAGGAAACGAAGCAAGTTGATCTTGATGAGATCAAGAGGATGAGTTGATATCCATATGCAGACATACTTTGTCACAGGTTGATGATATTTACTCTGTCATATCTTAATGAACATATACAGTTTGATGGTTTGGATGCTGGCAGATGCTTGTGGTGCAGATCATACATGGTGTATGATAGTTGTCGATGACTATCATGGTCTTGTTTAGACACTTGGTCTCTGTTATAAATGTCATGTATATCAATCGATGTAAAAGGCATATAAAGACCCATGATGTAATAATTTGTCTTTGTCTATCGTAGTCTTTTGATGAGTCTTTTTTGGTCATATGATGTAACTTGTACCCCCTCTATGCATGGGAAGGATGATGTAATAATTTCTATATTTTAGTTATGTATAAACAATTGATATATCCCCACTTGGTTGGGTGGATAACTCAAATTTGGTATATCCCCACTTGGTTGGGAGAATGGATGTATGTATGAGTCAATGATGATAGGAAGGTCAAACTCACATAGTTGAGTTATAGAGTCATGTTTTTTTCCTGAAAATATTTGTAGATTCTGCATGTGCTCAGGGGGAGCATGGATGATATAGTATATCTCAGCATGAACAAAGGGGGAGTTTTATCAGAGAATTCAGCATGTGCTCAGGGGGAGCATGATCAATGTTTATATTCAGCTGTTCAGTTATGGAAGTCTTCTTTTTGGTCAGCCCTTTGCCCTTGATATCAAAGGGAGAGAATATTTTGGTCCGCCCTTTGCCCTTGATGTCTAAGGGGGAGAGTATTTTGGTGTTGCTTGTTATCTCTAACAGTTTCTATAGCTTGCAGTAATCAACACCAACATGATTGCCATCAAGTCCAAAGGGGGAGATTGTTGGCATTATGATGTAAGTGTTGTACTTGATGGCAACCCACTTGCAGCAAAACAACTCACTTGTATATGGTAACTAGATGAATCTACAGAAGATATAATAGATGTGACAGAATGCATGACAATAATGCTTACAAATGTGATGAAATGCAGGGCAGCTTCAAGGAATCAATTCAGAAGGCAACTCACTCAGATGAAAGATCACAGTATAGCAGGTAAACAACAAAGAATGATAGATCAGTCTTCACAGAATGAAGAAAGAGAGGTATACACAAGTTCACCATTGACCAAGCCGTGTATACACACAGGTTCACTGTATACAAGTCACGTATACGTACACACGCACTTTCACAAAAAGAAAAGCGCGTATACCTTGGAAAACTAAGTTTTTGGTCCGAAGTATTCAGTCCATGGTATTTTGATCCATAATATTGGTCCATGGTATTTGATCCGAGATATTGACCCTAGGTATTTGATCCAAGGTATTGGTCCTAAGTGGTTTTGGTCCATGGTATTGAGAAAGGCCTAAAACTATATAAAGAGGAGAAGGTCATTAGGCCAATGCAGAAAAGTAACTGAATATTTGATAAAGTGTGAGATCCAATATGCAGGTGATGGGTTTATAATGCTCTACTTGATCTGAGCCAAGGAGCAACCTTAGCGGTTGATGGAGTACATGATCTAATGATAGATCGGGGTCTTAAGGCTTGGAATGAATTATCTTTATATGGTTTGATCATGTTTATTCTAGATCTGTATACTGACGCATGTGTTGTTCTGTAAATATTATGATTTGGGTATAACTAAAGTCTGGAATAGCTGCAAAATTATGAATGAATATTTACAGATGTATATGCTGGTTGACCTCGGTAAAAGCGTGTATACACGCAGGTTCGACACATCGAAGTAGCGTGTACATTGTGAACTATGATGTTTGAAGTTCCAATTGATTCTTGTTATTGACACAAAGTTTTGGGTTTTCTTTATGTTCTGGTGACTGCATTCTAGTAACAATGTTCAGCTTGATAGTGATTTGCTTCAGTGATGATGGTTGATGGATCAAGATCATAATGACTTATCATCATGTGATTTGATGGGCTAGATCTGGTTGCTAACACATGTATTATCCTTTATATGTGATGATCTGAGTATATCTGAAGTCAGGAAGTGCAACGAAGTTATAAGTAAGTATTTGCAGATTTATATGTTGGTTCACTTTGATGAAATTACGTATAAACGTTGGTTCGGTTCTTCCAAGTTGCGTATACACTCTAATGTATGGTTTTGAGGTTACAACAGGTTCTGAATGATGATGTAGTGTTCTGGGTTTTGGCTTGGGTTCTGGTTACTGTTACTGTATTCTGGTTACAACATTCTGAGAAGTGATTGATTGATTCAGTTTTGGTTGGTGCAAAGGAGATTGGTTGATGCAGATATAATTGATGGTTGATTGATGTTATTAATGGATCTATTCTAAAAATTTATGAAACGTGGTCCCTAGAAGAAAAGAGAAGGTTGTAGCCTTATGTAGGCCTGCACCTACGTACTAGTAAACACAACAACTAATACAACAGCTAGGGGGTTGTAGCTCCCTTCTAGGAGAAGCTGAAGAACTAGAGAAGGTTGTAGCCTTCTGCAGGTAGAAGCCTGCGTACTGGTATAAGTCTGCACCAGTACAAAAATTGTAAAAAGAAGTTTCTTATTAAAGGAAGATAGAGACAATTGCAGCATGTGGTTTTCACCCACATTGGGTTTCCACCTTATATCTTGTGTTCATGTGTGTGATTGTCTATTCTGTTTTACTGCACCTGGTTATTGTTTATATGGTTTTGTTGCATAGATTAAAGATCAACATATGATAAATTAACTAAGTTATAAGTTTGAAGAGTATACGCTAGTTGCCTTACATACAGATGCGTATACATGCAAGTTTAATTAACAGAAGTAGCGTATATAAATCTGATTATGGAAATGAAATATTATTGACTTGCTAATACTGATTCACCCCCCCTCTCAGTATTATTTCCAACAATTGGAATCAGAGTAGGTCCTTCAAAAGAAGCTTGATCACTTGAAGGAAGATCTATCATCATGAGTAACTACGAAAGAGAGGGATCCATTAG
>APFE030533289.1:99551-116548 GCA_000404065.3 Pinus taeda
AGATATAATTGATGGTTGATTGATGTTATTGATGGATCCAGTCTGAAAATTTATGAAACGTGGTCCCTAGAAGAAAAGAGAAGGTTGTAGCCTTCTGTAGGCCTGCACCTATGTACTAGTAAACACAATAGCTAGTACAAGAGCTAGGGGATTGTAACTCCCTTCCAGTAGAAGCTGGAAAAGAGAGAAGGTTGTAGCCTTTTGCAGGCAGAAGCCTGCGTACTGGTATGGTTCTGCACCAGTACAATGTTGTAAACAGATTTTCTTATTATTAAAAGAAGACAAAGACGACAACAGCAGGTGGTTTTCACCCACATTGGGTTTCCACAAATTTTGGTGTTCATGTGTGTTGCTTATGTGTGATGGTTCACTCTGTCATTAACTAAATATGGTTACTGTTTAATGTTTAATAAAGTACTAATGCATAGACTAAAGATCAACATATGATGAATTAACTGAATCATTAGTTTGCTGGATATACACTTGTTTCCTTAAATACAGTTGCGTATACACACAAGTTTCATTAACTGAAGTAGCATATATGAATTTGGTTGCCAAATGAAATATTATTGACTTGCTAATACTGATTCACCCCCCTTCTTAGTATTATTTTCAACAGGGGGCATCTTGACAAGCGGCAGAAGGATTTCCAGGAGGGAAATCAGGACTCAGAGGGTGTGCAGAAGAGAATTTCCAGACGGGAAGTAGAGACTCAGATGAGTCGAACAGAGAACTTCTAGGAGGGAAGTAGAGGAGCGCCATGTGACTACATGGGGTAAGAGACCAGGATAAACTGGACGGAACATCGAACTTCACAGTCTGGAAGGCCATAATCTTATTAGTGCTTGACAGGAATCGTGTCAAGAACTTCGCCTTGAAGGTTATAGCTATCCCAATTGATCCCAATGATAATGACAAATATGAGGAGGTGATGGCGAGGGCCAAGTGCATTATCCTTGACGGGGTCAAGGATCATGTGGTGCCACATATAGTCGAGAAGGAAACGATAGTTGAGATGTGGGAGGTTCTCAAGAACTTGTACCAGCATACTTCTGTGCAAAGAAGAATGCTGCTCGAAAACCAGATGAGGTCATATCAGATGAAGGGGGGTCAAACGATTAACTCCTTCCTCGGAGGATTGAATGAGATCCGAGATTAGTTGACTGCGATAAGAGTGACATCGGATCAAGAGCTTATGGTGAGGACAACCCTCAATGCTGTCTCAAAAGAGTGTGAAGTGTTTGTCTAGAGCATCCTGGGTAAAGAGACTCTCCTACCTTGGGACGAGATGTGGGTAGCTCTTCGCCAGGAAGAGATCAGACGGCAATCGAAGACAGGGAGCAGCAGCAAAGGGATCAAGGTCAAGTAGGAGGAGGAGGATGTGGCCCTAGCATCTGAGGGAAAGCAAGAGAAACGAAAGAAGAAAGATCTCTCCAAGATCAAGTGCTTCTATTGTGGGGAGATGGGTTATTATGCGACCCAGTGTCCAAGGAAGAAGAGTAAAGAAGAGTCTTCTGAGACTAAGGCAGCGCTAGCACGGGCAAAGAAGGAAGTTTTGACAAACGATGATTGTTCCATGAGTGTGTTGACCACTACGTGTCAACGACCCATAGAAGTACACCCCATTTTTTCGCAAAAGGGATAACTCATGATCGATGTGTTCGTGCCATCCAACTATCATCATCTTATAATGTAAACCCAGTCTGTATGTGTATAAAGTAAATAATCTCAGCAAATCCGTGTCGTGTATGTAATTACCTAGGTAAACCTACTTTTCTGGTGACAATCTACATGCCTGGAGGTTTTTTGTCTCACCAATCCATTCTCGGATGGTCGGCAGAGTTTTCCTTCAGCCTTACCCCAAAGCCAGAATGGATTTTGTCACCGGGATCTTAGGGGAGTCCTAGTGTTCTAGATCGAGTCTATGTAAAAGTGATTTGGGAATAATTCTAACTATTTGGTTAGGTTATTTTATTACAAATTGCTTGATTTGCTAGATTATATTTTGTGTCGCAGAATTGGGTAGTTTGTAAGGGTTTTTTGCAAATGGGTCTTCCCCCTTGAGATGTAAAAATCACGATGTAAAGTGTCTTGAGGGTTAAAAAAATAATTTATCCCCTCATAGGTTAATTAATTAATTTTTTGGCCAAAATTAATTAAAATCCTAAGACAAAATTTAATTAATTCTAGGTTCTAGGTAAATTTAAATTTTCCGAAGGCAAAATTCGTTGGTCCTTAAAAATTACATTTTAAAAAGTCCAGGGACTAAAGTGAATTGATTATTTTGCTAAATTTTAAGCCTTTGGTCCTTGGGGTTAAGTCAGTCAAAATTTTGGGGAAATTAATTCAAAAATTTATTTTTTGAATTAATTAAAATGCATTTAATTGAAAAATTCGAATTTCCTCAATAATTTAAAATTTTGACGAATGACATTAAAAGAAATTTTGATCCTCATCAATGATCGAGATTGCTTTGACGAGGATCATTCGAACTAGCCGTTGGAAGATTTATCTTTAAATAGGAAGTTGTTTGTTAGTCAAATCATCCGATCTCTAGATCGTGTACTAAGCTCTCAAGCTCTCTTGTATACTTTTTTGAATTAATGCAAAAGTCTTTGGGTTTCAACGTGTTGTAGCGTTCTTTTTCATGAATTTATAGTAACATTGTTTTAATTTCTGCTTAATATTATGTGAAAATTATTAATCAATAGTTCTCTTAGAATAATCTGAATACATGTATCTTATTCAATTTGTTGGATCTAGGGTAACACTTTTAATTTTGATTGAAATAGCAGGTATCTCTATTTCTTCAGAATTTTATTGTTGTTCTATTTCTCTACTTGATTTGATGGTTGATCTAGTGTTTGCAGAAAATTTCTCAAGTTCTCATTGAGTGTTTGGGGATAGTTCTTGGTTGGACCAACCAACTCTCAACACATATTTTCTGAAGAGCCTACTTCATATAAGCCTCGAGATTTATTTAACAGTAATCTTTTTTTGCAGGGTGCTTTTGGGCTAATACTTCTCTAAAATTTCAAAATCTTTTAAATATTTTGTGGAAATTTTGATAGCCCTAGCGATGAAGAGCTTTACATTATCAGATCTAGGAGCGGAGTTGGACTTATACTCCTCAGATCTAATAAATTTGTAAATTATTTGTATAGATCTGTTATTTACTTGTGTAGATCTGAAATTTTGTAACATAATTTTGAATTTTAACATTTGGGTTTTTGAGATTTTTTCTATTTTTGTACATATTGGGTATTGGGTTTTTCTCTTTTAACTTGTGCAAAAATAGATCTGAGAAATCAACCAAGAAAATCTTTAGATCTGAGCTAGATTTAGACTCTGGAGGGCAAGATCTGGGCTCAAAGATTGTTTGCAGGAATAGATCTGAGAAATCAACCAAGTAAATCTTCAGATCTGAGCTAGATCTAGACCCTGGAGGACAAGATCTGGGCTCAAAGATTGTTTGCAGGAATAGATCTGAGAAATTAGCCAAATAAATCTTTAGATCTGAGCTAGATCTAGACTTGGAGGGCAAGATCTGGGCTCAAAGATTGTTTGCAGGAATAGATCTGAGAAATCAACCAAGTAAATCTTCAGATTTGAGATTTTTCAAGCAGATCTGGGGGTTTTGAGACAGATATAGGCCCTGAAAGGCAATATCTTATCCCAAATCTTTTTACAAGACCAACCATTAAAGATTTTGAAATAAATCTGAAGATCTGAAGCAATTTTTTTTTTTTCAAGTTTTGTGGCTCCTAAAGCTCAGATTTGCCTTCTCCTAGCCCAACACTAGTTCGATTGGGCCTAGTGCTAGCTCTCATTGGCCATAGATTCCCTTGCTCCATTTCTGATTTGAATATTTGATTTTCTGAAGCTAATCATTGGTGGGTTTTTGCAGAAAATTTGATAAAAAATTGTTTCAGATATTGAATTTTTTTTGGCAACTTGGGCAAGTGATCTTCAAGGCCTAGGGCCTAAGGGTTTGATCTCTAAACCATCTTTTTCCTCATTGTTTGCTACAACAGTTATATACTTTTCTAGTATTGGTGAAAAACACATCTAAGTGGTTTGAAATTAACTAAGAAATTGCTAAATACATTAATAAGTCATTTATGTTTGATGTGTATCAAGAATTTGACCTGGATCTACATTTTGGGTCACTGTTATATCTGAATAATTCTGTTTTTAAAGTCTGAAATATAACAGTGGAAAAATTTCATATGGGTTAGCCTAAAATGAGTTCCTAAGTTGTCTAATACATTAAGGAATTAATTTCTTGAGTTAGACATTCATAATTAGGCTGGAATTTTTGATAATTCATGTGGGGGAGTTTGGAAAAATTTTGGTAAATTTTTGGCATAAAGATATCATTGATAGCTTATTGTTTCATTGTCATATTGCTGTTGTCATAAAGTTTTTCTTATTGCTGTCCTAAAAATTAATTTCTGAAAGTTAAGTACTCTGTTATGGAATTGTGATCAAATGCATATCATTTGTTTCATAAACTGAGTATTTTTTGAGCATCTATTGATATTAATTGCAAATAAGTTTTTGTTCTCTTTGAGCTATAACTGTATCAGAAAGATTTGAAATAAGCATGTGTTCTAATTGTAATATCTCCAGGGGTTTAATTTTGAGTTTTCATTTAATAAAGTGAACATTTCATTTGGGTATTGGAAGTTTCTGCGACATAAGCATCTTTTCATCCTTGAATTTAATTTCATCTCATCTTCTCATAATCTAGTGCATTTGCATATAAATTAGTTTTGCATAGATAAAATTTACTTCCAAGCATAATCTTGGTTGATAGAGAGACAGATCTTCATCTGTCTTTTCTTGAGAAGCCTGTTTTAATAGTACTTAAAACGGTGACCTTGTAGTCGTCAGAGCCACAGTTCTTTACAGCGTCAGAAGCACCGAGTATGTTAGAATTTCAGGAGAGGTATCATTAATCACACCTTAGTGTGCATCTCCTCATCTTCTCTCTGCCAATTACTACGAAATCAGGCTCCACACAGAAAGGATTGAAGGGTTCACATTTAAATAGGCATTTAACTAAAATTAACCAAGATTCTTGCATCTCACATTAGTTTTAGGATATGCATTTCATATAAAATAGTGATTCATCTAAGCAGTAGTTGTTAATCAATTACCTGGTCTTATTTCCCTAGCAAGATCGTTGAATCCATAAGGCACTAGTATCAATCGTTTAAAATCTAATCAAATCCTATAAATCTTGCTAAATCTTAATCAAGTACTTGATCGCTTCATTGTGTCTCCTGAACTGGTTGGTTCCCAACTAGTTCTTCTTCATTCCATTTTTCCATAGGGTCTAACCCCCTTAGCCTGGTATAGGGAGACAACGTAAACGGAGAGATTGGGGATCAGGGTGACAACCCTCAATTTGAGCCTTTGTCGTGGTGCCTAGACATTCTATACGATAATAGAGTGCACACACACCACTTGAGCAAAAGTGGGGAGACATTGAGCTGTAGTCAAGTGGACTACAGGCGATGAGAGGCAGGATCCTCAAGGTACCCAGCCACTTGGATTAGACCTTGCTATGGGAGCCTTAACGAGGTGTAGTAGGACCGATTGAGTGGGTAGAGATAGATGCGGATGGAGTGGCAGAGAGAGCTACATTACAGGAGTCCTAAGACAGCGCAAAGCTAGCAGGCAGTAGCAGTGCGAGAGGCACGGGAGTGTTGCACCAGTGCAGGAAGGCACAACGAGGTGTGCAACGGTGCGAGATGTAGGGAGTTGTTGCAGCAGTGCAAAGGTTAGAGAGAGAGAGCACTTGTCAGCGACAGAGGGAGCTTCAACATCAGTGGGTGTTTTTTACCCAACAGGGAGGTTAGTTGGGAGATTAGTTACTTACTCCTCTGTAATAGAGTTGCAGTGCAGTAGCGGGCAGCACAATGCAGCATGATGAGAGGAGGTGCAGTGCGGATGTAGTGCTGCGAGAAAGGACTAGCAACAGCATAGATGCAAAGGGAGCTTTCATACATATGTAGCAGTGGCAGTGGCAGAACCATGGGCAACAATACAGGAGGTAGCAGTGCAGAGGACGTTGGGCAGAAAGGCCTAGCATCAGCACAGGTACCGATGTCGGATGATCAGAGTAATACTTAGTGAGTATTGCTAGAACACAGTCCTCGCTAAGAAGGAGTGTTGATTTGGGGTAGCATCAGATGTGCTCTAGCCATGAAACTTGGTGGAGAGGTTGGGGCACATGAGATCTCCAATACCCGAAAAGGGTTTGGGCAGATTCTAAACAAATCAGAAGATATTAAAATAATTAATATTTTTAATGGAGTCCCTAAGTCTAAACTTAGGGAAAATAAAATATTAATGTGTATTAATATGAATCTGTGTTAGAATGCTCCAAAAGACATGGATCAAGCCAGATCTAATGTTAGCCGTTGATTAGGGACTTAATCTCAGCCGTTGAAATGTCAACAGGAAAAGTATAAGAGGAGGCTTGGGGGTCACTTGGAAGAGCACACCAGAGTGATTAGTCATTGCTATTTCTAATGCATATAGCATCCACTCCTTCAGAACTTTGAAGTCATACCAAGTGAATGGATATACATCTTCGTGACAAATTTCTACTTGAAGTAATAACATTGTGACAATCATTTTAATTCAAAAAGGTATCAAAAATCTTCGATATTATGTGTGATGACACATCTTAAATTATGGGTAGCATAGAAATATTGGGTAGCAGACAAGATCTCCCGCATTCTGAAAAATAATGGAATTCTAACAACATTCAAACCCTTAAACACTATCCGTAACTACCTAAATCCGGTCAAAGACAAAATTGATCCAAAATGCCATAAAGGGGTCTACTTAATTCCCTGCTCATGCGACAAACCCTATGTAGGTGAGACTAGGAGATCCTTCAACACAAGAACACTCAGTTGACATTAAACACAATCGATCCAAATCCTCAGCTCTAGTTGAACATTCTGATAAAACTAAGCACCAAATCTGTATAGAAGATACTCGTATCTTAGACAGAAGTGATAACTACTTCTTAAGGAAATTCAGAGAAGCCATAGAAATTAGCAAACACCCCAATAATCTCAATAGAGACGACGGCTGGACCATAAGCGAAAACTGGATTCCAATCCTATCATCTAAGTCTACACCTAACTATAATCCCCCAATTAACCTAGAACTCACATAAAAGATCCATTATATTTAAGTTACACACTTCCTCAAGTAAATAGAATGTAGCATAAATATTAAGATATATTGAAATCTATAATAACTCTACAACCTAGAAAAATAGGCAATAAACCTTAACAAATAATTAAAACATATAATTAAAAACTAATATAACTAAAATTAATACAAATCCAAATAAAAGCAATTACAATAGAACATAGATAACCCTAATAAAATAATAGTAATAATTCATTAAAACAAAATAAAAATTAAATAAATAAATATTATAAATTCTAAAAATAAAATATAAAAATTAATATTTAATTAATTAAATCAATAAAACAAGTTACCATCAATTAATAACAATTAAATTAAAATTAACTAATAATGAACCTTAACAAATCACATTTCATAAATAAAAATGAATATTGAAATAATTTAATGGTAATAATCAATAATAATTAAACTAACATAAAATTGGTAACAATCAAAATTGATAAAAATGAAATTAGAAAAAGAAAAAGAAAACATAAATAAATAAAATAAAAATAAAATAAATAATAATTAATATAATAATAATATAATAATAAAATAATTAAAATAAATACAACGTAATTAATATACCTATGAAAACTAATATGATAGTAACCCTATTAGAAAATAATAGTCATTATAATGAATTTAAATCCCTATATGTCACAAAATGTAATTAAATTAGCATAATATGATAAAACTATTAAAATTATAATTAAAACATAATAGAATAAATTAAAAATTAAAATAAAATTTTAAATTCTAATATTTGTCGGCTAAGCATCTCATCTCTATTTATTTAGAAAAATGAGAACAATCTTTATATAATATTTCACACCCTGAAGATGAACCACTATGCTGGTTCGAAACGTCGATCAGAAAGAAACCTAATGCGATGTACCCGAAAGATCTACATAATAATTGTCAATAAATTAAAAGAAAATATAATATATCTCTCAAAAAAAGAGAAACAAAAAAAATATAAATTATGTATGGTGTACAATAAAAGAAAATGTGATAAGGTAAAACAATAGAAAGGACTATGCATTATATCATACCTAAACCAAACAAAGTAATTAAAGCTTGCCACACCATTAGCATTTAAGAAGAAGGTGATTGATATTATACAGGCATGTTTCAAAACAAAGGAGATTGTAAACCTGTCACATTTAGGGACCACTGCCGCTGATCATATACACCTAATCCTCCTCATACGACTAGAAGGGATTAACCAACAGGCAACTGATTGTGATTTGGGGAAGGAATTCGATGAACAAGCGGTGAGGAGAAGAGCCTCAGGAGGAATTAAAAGGAGATGGAAGGAGATGAAGGAAAGGGAGTTTTTTATTATCTTTCTAGTGATACAAAAACAAAGGAGGAAATACAGAGGGAGCCACAATGAAGAGAAAATAGCCAAAGTGAATTTGTGGAACGAGACTTAACGAAGATGTTGATTTGGGTTAGCATTGGATGTGCTCTAACCATGAAAATTGGTGGAGAGGCTAAAGCACATGAGATCTCCAAGACCCAGAAATGGTTTGGAAAAATTCTACCCGGCAAAAGAGATATTAAAGTAATAAATATTTTTAATGGGTTCCTAAGTCTAAACTTAGGAAAATTAAAATATTAATGGGTATTAATATAAAACTGGCGTAGAAGGTTCTAAATGACATGGAACAAGTCAAATCTAATCTTAGCCATTGATTAGAGATGTAATCTCGGTCGTTGAAGACTTAACAAAAATATATAAGAGAAGGCTTGAGGGTTAGTTGGAGACACACCAGAGTGATTAGTCAATTTGATTTTCTAGAGCGGGGTTGCTAAGAGAAATCGAACCAGTGATCAGAGTTGCAGCAAGGGGCAATGAGTGCAAGGCAGAGAGGCAAAGATAGTATCGGAAGACTAGCGCAAAGGCAGAGAGGCAAAGATAGTATCGGAAGACTAGCGCAAAGGCAGAGAGGCAGACGCAGAGCAACAGGAGCCATGCAAAGGCCAGCAGCGATTGCATAGAGGCCAGAAGGGCCTACATGAGTGATGCAGAGGCTGTAGAAGTGACGCAAAGGGTCAGATAGGTTGCACAAAGCCTCAAAGGGTTGACGTAGAGGGTTTCAAGCAGATGCAGAGGCTAGGAGGGCTGACATAGTGCTTCATAGAGGTGTTGGAGAGGGTTTCGTGGAGCAAACTGTTAGAATATCTACTTCTGAAGAGAGGTATTACTGCTAGATTATTTTCTCTGTCGAGTGAGCCAGTTTGGCACCCAGTGTACTCAAGAAAAGTTGCTTAATAATAAAACCCTCAGAACTGCTACACTGATTTTCCCAAGTTGAGTTTCTTCGGGGACAATTGTCCAAAAATAACGGTGTCCCTTATGTTTTTGTCTATTTCTTTCAGTTGTTGATCTGTAGATGGTTGAGACTGTATTGTGTTTATTTCAATATTTATATGGTTAAATAACTTCTTAGTAATTAAACAAGTAGGCAAAACAAACCAGAGAATACAGAAAAATTTCTAATGGGTAATACTTGGAAATTTCAACATGGTATCAGAGCATTGCAGATCACTAGCTGAATCAGAGAACTTGCCGCTGAAACAACTATCCCGAGTGACAGAAGTTGTTCCTAAGCAAAAAGCAGCAAAGAAGGGTTGACGCAGAGGGATTGCATCATCAGTTCGAGCCAGAGAAGGCGCCAACGCAGAAGCAGTGAGAGGCAGAAGAGGCTCACGAAGAGCCACGTCATCCTGCTCAGCAAAGTAGGAGTGACACAGTTGGCTAGTGGAGCGATTCAGCCACTGTTGGGATTGCAAAGAGCCTAGAGGCTCAGTTCTTCAGTTGCTGGGGCATAGGAAGCTGTGGGTTGATTGTGAAGCATAAAGCTGGTGGGGTGCTGTTGTTGTTGAGGCAGAACAGTACCTAACATGACAGAACCAAGGTAGTAGGCAGTCATTACCTAGGCAGACTTCTAGCCAAGAAATCAAGATCAGTATTGCAGGAACAAAGGAGATCAAAGAGGTGCGATTTGACTATTGGCAGAAGGATTTCCAGGAGGGAAATCGAGACTCGGAGGAAGTCTAGAAGAGGACTACCAAGAGGGAAGTAGAGACTCAGAGGAGTTGAAAAGAAGAGCACAGATGGCCATGAACAAACTAAGGGATCAGGACAAGCTAGACAGGGCATCCAACTTTGTCATCTGGAAGGCCAGGATCCTTTCTGTTCTAGATAAACATCGCATCAAGGCCTTCGCCTTGAGAACCGTGGCTATCCCAGTGGACCCAGCTGATAACGCAAGGTATGAGGATGCAATGGCCAAAGAGAAATGCATAATCTTTGATGGGGTCAAGGATCATGTAGTCAACATATTGCCGAGAAGAATACGACAAAGAAGACGTGGGACACCTTGACGACATTGTATTAGGGCACCTCCGTGCAAAGGAAGATGCTACTGGAGAATCAGCTACAGTCGTATCGGATGCAGAAGGGGGAGCAAGTAGATCACTTTCTCAACAAGTTGAAGGAGATTCGGAACCGACTGACTTCCATAGGGGCCACACCGCATCAGGAGTTAATGGTGAGGACTGCCCTGAATGCAGTCTCCAAGGAGTGGGAGACATTTGTCCAAAGCATTTTGGGCAGAGAGAATCTTTTAGATTGGGAAGAACTTTGGGCAGCTCTTCGTCAAGAAGAGATAAGACGGCTGACTAAGGCGAGAAGTAGTAGCAAAGGAGCCCGGGTTAAGAAAGAGGAGGAAGAGGATGCAGCTCTGGCATCTGCAAGTTAGCAAGGGAAGAGGAAGAAAAAAGACCTCTCTAAGATAAAGTGCTTCAACTGTGGGGAACTGGGCCATTATGCAAACCAGTGTCCTAGGAAGAAGAATAAGGGAGAGGCGTCTGACTCCAAGGCAGCACCAGCGAAGGTAGAGAAGGAGATAGAGGATGATGAGGATTGTGCTATGAGTGCTCATGTACCTCTAGAGAAAAGGTTGGGTGACATGGAGCTGTAGTTAGGAGGACTACAGAAGATGTGGGGCAGGATCCTTGAGGTGCCCAAACTCTTGGATCATATCCGGCTACGGGAGCCCCAAAGTGACAGTAGCAGGATGGTGGATGTCGGTAGAAGCAGATACAGATAAAGCGACAGAGAGTGCTACAATGCAGTAGTCCCTGGCAGGGCAGAGAGGGTTGCAATAGTGCGAGAGGCACAGAGGAGGTTGCAGCAGTGCAAGAAGGCACAAACGTGTTTGCAACAATGCGAGAGGAACATAGTTGTTGCAACAACGTAGAGGGAGCACAAGATAGCAATAGAGAGAGCTTCAGCATTAGGAGGGTTTTCTAGCCTCACAAGGATGTCAATAGTTGGGTAGATCAGTTACCATCGACTCAGTAACTGAGTTGCAGTGCAACAGTAGCAGTGGCAGTGCTATGGGCAGCACGATGTAGCATGATGAGAGAGGGTTTCAGTGCAGATGCAGTGTTGGGAGAAAGGACCAGCAACAGTAAGGACGCAGAGGGAGTTGTCGTACAAATGTAGCAATGGCAGTGGTAGAGCCATGGGCAGCAGTACAAGATGCAACAGTGTAGAGGATGTTGGGCAAGAAGGCCTGGCATCAACATAGGTACCGGTGTCGTCTAATCAGGGTGATGCTCAGCGGTGGAGTATTACAAGAGCACATTCCTCGCTAAGAGGGAGTGTTGATTTGGGGTAGCATTAGATGTGCTCTAGCCATGAAGATTAGTGGAGAGGCTAAAGCACATGAGTTCTCCAAGACATGGAAATGGCTTAGGGAAATTCTACCCGGTGAAGGAGATATTAAAATAATTAATATTTTTATTGGGTTCCTAAGTCTAAACTTAGAAAATAAAAATATTAATGGGTATTAATATAAAACTGGGTTAAAAGGTTCTAAATGACATGGATCAAGCCAAATCTAATCTTAGCCGTTGATTAGTGATGTAATCTCGGCCATTGAAGACTCAACAAAAAAAGTATAAGAGGAGGCTTGAGGGTCAATTGGAGACACACTAGAGTGATCAGTCAGTTTGATTTTCTAGAGCGGGGTTTGCTACGAGAAATCGAACTAGTGATCAGAGTTGCAGCGAGGGGCAGTGAGTGCAAGGCAGAGAGGCAGAGATGTGTTGAAAGACCAGCACAGAGGTAGAGAGGCAAACGCAGAGCAACAGGAGCCACGTAGAGGATAATAGTCACTGCGCAGAGGGAGTGAAGTAGACGCTGTAGAAGTGACGCAGAGGGTCAAAGAAGCTGCGCAAAGCCTCAGAGGGCTGACACAAAGGCCATGAGGGCTGACGCAGTGCTTCAGAGAGGGTTTCATGGAGTAGACATTTAAAATATTTGCTTCCGAAGAGAGGTATTACTGCCAGATTATTTTCTCTATCGGGTGAGCCAGTTTGGCACCAAGTGTACTCAAGAAAAGTTACTTAATAATAAAACCCTCAAAACTGTTGCATCGATTTTCCCAAGTTGGGTTTTCCAGGGACGACTGTCCAAAAATAATGGTGTCCCTTATGTGTTTGTCTATTTCTTTCAATTGTTGATCTGTATATGGTTGAGATTGTATTGTGTTTATTTTAGTATTTATATGGTTAAATAACTTGTTAGTAATTAAACAAGTAGGCGAAATAAACCAGAGAATACAAAAAAATTTCTAACGGGTGATACTTAGAAATTTCAACAAAAGAGACTTGGAAATTTGAGCAATTGTTCTTGGAGTTTTGGGCACGGGGGCCAAAAGACCTCAATTTCAAAGTCTTTTGGATCTGGGAATGATATAGGTTGATCTCAAATAGGCTAGGAGGAAACGGTCACTTTGGTAGCAGGAGCAAGAGCAACGACAGTGCAAAATCGACTTCAAACATGATATCCAAGTATGTATCTGCTAGTGTTGCACTAATCGCGATATTATTGTATAATAGCGATAATTTCAAAGAAAAGATAAAATCGCGCGTACTAATCGGATTTTTTTTTTGGCCTGATTTTTTCGAAAAAATCGCGATTTTTCGGTAATTATCACTGGAGGCTCGGGCAGCGCGTGTTTAAAGGGAAAAACACGATTTTTTTTTTATTTCATTTGGATAGTAGAGGGTGCGGTGGGGTTTGTAGACTTGGAGTGTTGGAGGCTTGGCAATTTTGCCATTTTGTAGCTAAATCAATTACCTGGAGGAGAAAATCGAAGAGTGAGTTAAGGAGGAGACAGATTATCTCCATAAAAATGGTATGGGCACCAATGTTTTTTGTTTTCATTGTTTTATAACTTTTTTTTGTTTTTTTTCAATGTTTATGGTTGGGTTTGGAATGGGGTTTCTTAAATTGTACCTAATTTTTTTTAGTTTTTGTACAATGTAAATAGTAAAATACCAAATTGTAAGTTTGTAACTTGTAAATACTAAATTGCAATCCTTATTTTCTCATAGGTTCACCGAAACACCATTCAAGTTTTCAACTTCAAAGTTCAAAATCAAACATGCCAAGGAAATTGGACCCTTTCTGGGAATTTTGTGAACCTAATGCTCCAAATGATAGACTAAACTTGACTTGCAAGTTCTGTGGGCACCATATGTCCGGGGGGGTGTACAGATTGAAGTATCACGTTGCAAAAATCCCTGGATTTGATGTAGGGCCTTGCAAAATACAAATCTTGAACTCATCCAAAGAGCCATGAAACCATTGGAAACTTTAGACTACAATAGAGAGATCAAAGCAAAAATGAAGAGGCAACTAAAAAAGTCCGCTGAACAAGCAAGTGCCATTGGTTCTACTGCAGCATCAACCAATCCGGTAGTTGCCTCATTATTTTTTGTTCCTCGAACCACACCTGGTTCATAGCCATTTATCAGTTCAATGCTAAAAGAAACTAAGAAAGAACAAGCTGACAAGTTGCTAGCAAAATTTTTCCTTTGGAGTGATATTCCTTTCAGCATTGTAAGGAATAATCCATTTTTCCAACCTGCTCTTGATGTTATTGCAACTGTTGGCCCAGGGTACATAATTCCTTCTTATCATGACATGAGAGGCCGAATTCTTCAAAATGAAAAGCTTGATTGCACCAAAAGATTGGAGGATTTTAGGGCATCATGGAAACAAACAGGATGCACTGTGATGTTAGATGATTGGACTGACCAAAAGGGGAGAACCCTCATAAACTTCTTGGTTAGTTGTCCCAAGGGGACTATGTTTATCAAATCTGTTGATGCATCTGCACAAATCAAAGATGCAAGAACTTTATGTGATTTGCTAGATGTGTTTATTTTGGAGGTGGGTGCAGAAAATGTTGTTAAAGTCATAATGGAAAATGCTGCAAATTGTGTTGCTGTTGACAAGATGCTTATGGACAGGAATCCTACTTTATTTTGGACACATTGTGATGCACACTGTATTGATTTGATGTTGAAGGACATAGGGAAAATTCCCTTTGTCAAAGACATTGTTGAGTCATCCAAAAGCATCACAAAATTTATATATAACCATACATTTGTGCTTAGCTTGATGAGAAGATTCACCAACAACAAAGAATTAGTGCACCCTGCCATTACACAGTTTGCCACCAGTTTCATATATCTTCAATCCCTCTTGAATTCTATGTGGGATATGAAGAGAATGTTTCTTCAGAGGAGTGGTGTGCTTTGCCAATGTGATCTGAAAATCACTCGTGAGTGATCTCAGTTAAATAATTAATGAATGAAGGTATTACAGACTCATGTGTTGGTGTGTGTCTGTTATCTTGGGCAACGAATCGATCAGATTGCAAAATACACAAACACTGGAAAATGGAAGACAGTAAGAGAAACACAGTAAGCAAATACAAGAACACAACACATTAATAAGGAGTTCACCCTATTCTCCAGGGCTACGTCTCCGGTCCAGCTCTCAGTGGTGGCCTTCTTTTATTGTGTCTTTAAAGCAAAGATTTACAATGAGGAGCTCAGTTGAGTCTCCGGAAATAGAAGATGCTTAGTAGGGTGGTTCTTGGATTCCCCAAGCCACTAGAGTGCACAGACTCTTTCCTTACCAAGTCTCAACCTCTCTGGTGTTTAATGGGATGAGTCCAATGGTGCTCAATTCCCGACAGATATCCTCACTGGGATGGCTTGAACCTCTCAAGCCTGGTTCTGTCTATTCGATGTTGCCTTAGGTCAGCAAGACTCTCTGTTTTCTGCTTCTTGCTTCACTGTCTCTTTCGCCTTTTCTGTCACTGTTTTTCTTCTCTGGTTCTTCCTTTTTTTCTTCGTACTGTTCTCTATCTGTTCATGGCTTAAAGCCAATTTGTCCTTGACTATTCGCTTCCTATTCCGCCCCTTCGGATCGCCTGCTACTCTTCGCTTGGGAAGTGGCCACTGCGTCATCACCAACATCCCACAGGGAAGTGGCCACTTGTCCTCTCACGAACTGCGCCAACTCTTCCTCAACGGTTCAGTATTTCGGTTACGTTGTGAAATGATTCATCCGCCAACTCAACGGTCAAATCGGACTTCAGACTTTTATATGCCGCGGCTTAATTCCCCCATCAAATGCGGTTTCCCATCGGGCGCAATCTCCGCCGTCAGATCTGGAGCCCCTAGATCCTATGGTGTTCGCTCTTTTCGCGCGGTTGACTTGCTCGACTGTTAGCCCGCGATGAGAGGCGGTTTTCTCTCTCATCTGCAGGACACACGTTGTGTAGTGTATGGAATCGCTCATTTTCTGCCAAATCCGCTTACCGCCCCAATATGCCTTCGATATACAGCCTGTTTTTTGGAGCGCGGTACCCGCCTTTCGCCTTAGCGCTTTCCCTATGGTTTCCCAGCTTCCCATGTGACCGAACGCTCGGGGCTTTTCCTTCTTGAGGGGTTTTTCCCAACAATGCAACGCTAATCGCGCATCAGAAATGACCTCCGTTTCCCGATCCGGGCTTCCTAACTGCCAGTTTTGCCTCCTGCGCGATCTCCATGGGCCTCAGTCAATGCGCTTTGACCGAGGTCCTCGTCGTTCCTTCCTGGCTGCAAACTGCCACTGTCCAGAGGTCTTCCTGATAGCTCTTTGTTCATAAATTCGAAGCCTGTCCTCATTTGATACAGTCATAGCACTTTGATAACTTTCATGGATCCAATTTGGATCACGACCTTCCCATTGAAAAAGCTTTTGGACAACCAAAAGTTGGTTTTCAAGCATCGACTAAGTGAGGGTACAATTGTCTCACTCGTCCAATCTCTATCCACTTTGCACTACTTGGCTTTGAACCCTTGAGCCCAATTCTGAGGTATTCAACATCTCCTCCGTGTGTCATCCTCACCTTCCTGTCCAAAACTGTGTCTTCTTGCAATTCATTAAGATATTTAGGTAACATGTCATCAATAGAAGGCAATTGACTCTGCTCTTCGGGATCCTCAATTAGTGAAGGTTCTAATAATCTCAAGCAATCTGCATTTACGACTGAGTAGACATGCATGTAAGCTGGTAGATCAAGCGAAAAACATTCTCATCAATCTTCACAAGTATCTTGAAAGGTCCATACCTGATAGACTTTAGCTTTTTACCTTCACCTTGCATCCTGTCCTTGCTGATATCAGCCAGAGTTGGTCACCAACTTGGAAACTATGCTCCATCTGATGCTTGTCATGCCTTGCCTTGTATTTGGCTTGACACTTTTCTAGCTATTTTGGTACTGCCTGATGAATCTCTTGGATTTGTTCAATGAACCTAGTTGCCTTGTCCACATCACTGTGTCCCTCAACTGTGGTATCTTTACCAAAGACAAAATCCAAAGGAGACCTTGGTGTGAAACCAAAATAGGTCT
>APFE030533291.1:0-22592 GCA_000404065.3 Pinus taeda
AAATATAATTTAAATGAAAATATAATACGATAACAACATTATTTATCTTTAAACACTAAATTAAAAAGTATTAATGAAAGTAAAAGTGTAACATAAACCATAATGGTTTAAAATGTGTTTTAAAATGACAGCACATGAATTATCTTTCATAACAAACCTTCTATATTCTTAATTGCTTTTAAAGTGTCATCATCCTAAATTCTCTTTTACAGCATTTTTTTAATTTTAATTATTTTTTATAATAGTTAGATTTCTATAAAATAGTACATTTATAAACACGAATTGGAAATGAACCACCTGCACATAGTAAGGAAAATAGAAAACAAATTATTCAAAGAAGAGCCCCATTTAAATTACACGGTCCTAGTATACAAAAACTACACTTCATGTGTTCCAAACCCCAACAGGGAATTTCATTCAAAATTCATAACCAAATCGAGAGGAAGGTCTCAATATTATAGCTATATAAGAATTCTAAAAAACGAAAAGTAACCCAAATATTGAAGCCATAATAGAATTTAACAATGTTGCAACGCCCTTAAGGGATCTTGTTGACTCAATACATATTTCACCCTTAAAAAGATGCTGCAGACTATACAATTAGCCCGTAAATTTGGAGGCACTTTGGAGTGAGGATGAAAGAACCGAGAACCTGGAAAGAGAAAAAAATCTGAGACTATTAGCTGTTGTCGCCACTCATGACCTGAGGAAAAAGCTACCTTAAAAAAAAATGCATATTACCTGACAGGATGAGGGTTTGGTTGAATGTCAGAACACGAACAAAAATTCTTGAATAGGCTCTCATGCTACCTTCCCTCTTCCCTCAACACTACGTAATTGACATTCAAAGTGCTATTACGTAATTGATATTCAAAGTTCTATTAGAATAATTGAGGGAAGAATCGAACTACAGTTTCAATAATGTTAACAGCCATGAGATTCTAGCATGACTGGGGAGCAGAATAGCGATGGCGCATGGAAGTGAGAGATGAGAAAAATTACCACAACTACCTCGAATGATTAACACCATTAGATTAGAACCCTAGTGATGATCGGTAGAAATTCAGCCATGTTTCGAGTAGAGAATTAAAGCACCCTGAGCTTTAACTCTTCGTAAGACATTCGAGATTCAACCTCCTTAAATGATACTTCATCTAAGAAGATATAGTGTAGATCACTATGGACGCTTCCGCATATGCAAACAGCTGGCACTTGAAGGATGCAAGACACTGCATGCATGACACAGAGAACAGGTAGCAAAAACTTCAGACAAACTAAGTGGTGCTTTTGAGCCCAAAATCACTTGTTCGGACATTTGTTTCGAAAAACTTACGATAAAATAACTTGTCCCAGTGGAAATAACATCCGGGCACGTGAGGCCTGCAATAAGAGGTTGAATTCACAAGTTTGGTTATAAGTTTTTTACACAGAAATTTCCACATATAAACTTTGGTTTAACATGAAATGTAACGAATATATTTATCGGTGAAACTGATTTAATCGCTGGTCAACGCGATATCTATTACTAATAATCCCAGGCAGAGACTAATAATGGATAATTCAATCATTACATTTAAAGTGGAATACACTAAAATAATTGAAGTGATTACATTGTCGGGAATTTGTAAAAAGTAACCTTAATAAATCTAATCTCTAGTACGTTTTAGTAATTTAGTCCAAATATGTTTATAAAGATTTATATTTTTCAGAAAATTATATAAATCTTTGACGAAATTAATTTTTTTTATTTTTATATTGAGATTAAAAAAAATTACAATGACGAAAAGCCAGCATTATTCGCTACTGAGCATGATTGAATCCCCATGAGGGTCTAATTTGAAGCATTTGACATTGTGAGGTAGTGATTAAACATATTATTCCCGGCATAAAAAATATATTAAACAATATATTGATCTATATATAAGTAAAATGAATTTTGTGATTTAATCATAAATAAGTGAATCAAAACCCAAAGTATGTTTTTTAATTTTCAGCTTATCTTTTTTAGATTTACCATAATTTTTTTTCCTTTTCTAAATACATTAATTTACCACCATTTATAACATAGATCTAAACCCAAATCTATGGATTTGGCTTCTCTGGTATGCCTTTCTAGTATCCCTTTCTAATGTGATTTGGCTCCTCTAGTATGCCTTTCTAGTATCCCTTTCTAATGTGATGCATTCAATACTAATAAATCCAATAACTTGCAACAAGATTTAATTTAAAATGCATTGGTGGATGAGTGCCTTTTGAGTACATCAAATTTTATTTACCACAACTTATAACGTAGATCCAAACCTAAATTTGCAATTGTATCGTCTAGTATCCATTTCTAATGTGATTGATTCATTACTATTAAATCCAATGACTTTCATTACTATTAAATCCAATAACCTGCAAAAATATTTAGTTTAAAATGAATTGATTAATAAACCGAAGGAATGAGAGAGAATGTGATTCATATTTAATTGCTATAGAATGTGGTCCTTTCAGGGTTCATAAATCTAAATCCGATGCATTAATTTTTTATAATATAAAATCTTGAACGAAGATAAAAAATCAATTGTGGAGATGAGACCAAATGTGGGCCATTTAAAATCTCCAAAGAGATTATGTAGATGTAATAAGGTTAAGTGAATCACTATGTTGCTTATTCTTCAAAAACATATAAAATATTATTTGGATTAAGAAAACTACATGGATGGTTATGTTGTTTACTTTTCTAGAGTATGTACAAGAGTTGAGACAAAAGAGATTAGGTAGATGTAAGAAGGTGTATTATTTGGATTAAGAAAGTTACATGGATTGTTATGTTGCTTACTTTTCTAGAATGTGTACAAGAGTTGACGCAAAAGAGATTAGGTAGATGGAAGAAGGTTAAGTGAATCATTATATTGCTTATTCTTTATTTTTTAAAACATATAAAGAAAATTACATGGATTGTTATGTTGTTTATTTTTCTATTTTTCTAAAATATGCACAAAGAGTTTACAAATTAGTGAATCTCAAATATCACTGAGATAAAATGTGGTGAATCATAGTGATTATATATTAAAAAATGCAACACTTACTAAAAAAAATCCAATACCACCTTTGTTTCAAATTATCAACCTATAAAGCATAGGTGAATAGAAAACAATTAAATAAAATAATGATATTTATTAAAATGAAAATAATGTCATTAATAAATGAATTAAATTTAATGATAGTGGTTTTAAATATTTTTGAATTTTTAAATAAGATATTATGAATTAAGTTTAGTTGGAAAAGGATGGTTTTAAATATTTTTGAATTTTTAAATAAGATATTTTGATTTAACAATATTAAAAGTAATGAAAGTTTCATTACTGTAGATTTCAAATTTTATAAATTCTAAAAACATATTATTATGTTAGGAAAATTTCAAATTAATAAGGAAATTTTAACCAAATTTTATAAATATGTATATAATAAAAAAAAGTAGAAATAGTTGACATTTTTATAAATTTATTTAAGGGTCATCTTTTATATATTTTCGGAATTATTATATTTTTAATCAATTTTTCTTAGATTTAAGTTTATATTTCATTGTCTGTCTATAGAATCCAAACTTCCTAATATTTTTTTTAGTAGACTTAATCCATTTATGCATATATGTAACTAAAATTTACATTCATTTTATAACTTTGTATACCTATTTCGCTAAAATATTGGAAACACCCATACCATAGACATGCCATTATTCTTAATCACCATAATTGCAAATGTTATTTAGTTTGTTAATAGAAACCAATCATAATTTTGTTAAAATATTGTGAGATATGCTTGACACTATTTAACTCATACATTTTCTTTTAAATGATAAAAACTATATATAAAGAATGTACCCACACGAAAAAATAATTTGAAATCCCAAATCAATTGAGTTTTCCTTATGATTTCCTGGACTAAAAGATCAATAAACAACACATGTAGAAAAAAAATATGATATTGATTAAGAAACTAATATATTGGACATATTTTCACAATTATAAATGACTATAAATTCCCACTTTTGATATTAGTCTGTTCAAATTCAATACAACACAAGTTAGGTGAAGTAATCCATAGAATTCAAGATACCTATGTACCAATATAATTTGAACATTTTACTAGAATTCAAAACTTCCCACATAGGAAATTAGTAAGCCTATCGTGCTCGATATTTGCCCCAGCCTATGGCATGGGATTTCTAGAGAACAAGATATTTGTACTTTGAAACCACTTTTAACACTACACCATGATGATTAACTCTACATTTCTAACATTTTATATGGTTGGAATTAAAATATTCTCCAGTTCCATAGACTTTTCCTTTCATTCGAAAAAAATAAACAAACTTTTATTGAAAAAAATTGTTATATAGTGCATGGATCTGGAAAAAAATTGGAAAGAAAGCTATCGATAGTGTCAAAACAATGTTGCATAAATTTGAGAGAAACCAAAGGGAGAGTCGAAATCAATCTAAAAAAGAGAAATTCCCAGACTCATGATGTTCACCTAGATGCCAAAGGCTATAATAGGAAAATCCTAAAACCACACTTACAAAACACATCAACCATCGAATTATGTCCCTGATACATATGGGAGAAGGAGATGTGATTGAAGGAGAGACGAAGGCCCAAGATCTACTAAGTCCAATAGTACATAGAAGGGATATCTAAAGAAGAGGTACCTTGTGCCCAGTCAATTTATGACTTGGAGTATCCAACAACCATGATCTCATCAATGGAAAGCCAACCCACAATCTATAGCACACACGAGAGAGCTAGGACCTCCACTCAGGAAAAGTTAGGGGATAATATTCACACATGGACTAATTTTCCATGTTTCAAAAAAGAAAAGATTTGCCAATTTCTATTTTTTCTAAAAAATATTCACCCATATTTTATTGTATAAAATAATTTTACCTTAAAAATCACCAAAAATTTATATAGACTAATATAAAATCATTATAAATATAAATACTTTTACAAAAATATTGGAAAACATTTTACAATTTGCTTATTAGGGACTAGTAAGATTCACCAAGGTTTCTAAACTTTAAGATAAAATTCCATTCTTAAAATTTTCCTTGCTCCACAGTTGGTACAAGAGATATCCGACCAAGATAACGTGTAGGCAGTAAAGTAGTTGATCTTTAGGAAAACTCCACAACTACAGTTGCGTTGTATGCAACCACCGTCAAAGAAGTCAATTGGGTGGGAATAATCAAGATTAGGCTACTTGGCAATGATCACACGGCATCTAAGGACCACCTCCAAGAAGTAATTCAGAATGCATTATTCGGCAAAGTGTCTATCAAGTAAGTGGTTTTTAAAAATGAACATATTCCTCCAAACCTAGATAGCCCAGAGGAAATATAGAGGACCCAAATATCCCATAGACTTATCTATGTTGTAAGACTATAGTGGAAATGACTCGTTAAATGAAATACAACGTTACGCTTCAATAATGGATAATTTTGTTCTATTGTGCATGTACATTTGTTGAAACCACTAATGATGCCCAATTCCATCCCTAGTCAAGAGAGTCAATTGCCTGTTTGCAGTACTAATAATGCGACATTGATGTGCATTTAACCATTTGTTGTTACTTCATATTTAGTAAAATATCATAATCTATTTTTTTTCATTGTTGTATAGGTTGTCTTGTTAAATATGCAATATGTAAGTTTCTCAATTTCATTTTCTCATGTTCATATACTAAAATTAAAAGAGAGAATAGACAGGTGCATCAATGAAGGTAATGTAAAAACTTTATGGGTATCGTTTGTCTTTCTCAACTCGTCATTAAGAAGATTTTTCAATTTATAGAGAAATTTCTAAAATTATCTAGTATTGTGAGATTCTAGAGATGACTAGAATTAACTATTTCCAAAAATATTACTATCCAAAATTAGTTTGGACTCAAAACTAAGTGCTCCATTGGAATTCATATGCAAGTAGCTACTCATTTTTTCTAAGATATGAGATTACTATACTTTAACGCTCCCCCTTAATTTTAACTATTATATTTACTGATAATGCCTACATGTTGTCTTTGAAACTCAAAATCATTTCTCCCCATATTTGAAACTCAAAATCATTTTTTGCCAATGGCTTGGTGTAGATATCTCCTTGTTGATCTGTGGATCAACAAAATTGAAGAGATATATCTCCATTTTGGACAAGCTCACAAATGAAGTGATATACAGTATTGATGCATTTACTTTTCCAGTGAAACACGTGATTTATGGAAAGTGGAATAATTGAATTATTATCATACAAAATAGGAGTTGGCTCCTTCTTTTTAGACTCAAAACCACTTATCAATATTCTTAACCAAGCTACTTAGCATGCTTCTCCTGTTGTTTCTGCATACTCTATGTGTACTAATAAAATGGTAACAATGTGTTGCTTCTTCGATGCCCATGAAATCAGTCTTGTACCTAGGTGAAATGCATAACCTAAGGTACTCTTTTTTTCATCAATAATTTTTGCAAAGTCACTATATGTGTAACCAACAAGATGGTTTTCCTTTGAATTGATGTACAAAATTACACACTGTATTATTTTTGCAATATACCTTAAAATCACTTTTCTTAGTTTTGAATGATTTTCTTTTGTTGACACGATGAACTTGGATATAAGACTGATTGAAAACATAATTTTAGGCATTGCTGCTGTGAGATACATTAGGCTATGTACTAGCTACGTGTACAAAGTGGAGTTGATCATTGAAGTATTGTTATATTTTCTTAGCTTGGTTCCTGGGACAATTAGTGTGTCTCTTAGCTTGCATTCACTCATCCTTAATCTTGTCGAAATATTCATTGTATACCTTTTTTAACAAATGGAGATTTTTTATTTTTATTTTTTTTGTCCAACTTTTGTACTAACAAAATATTTATGTGACCAAGATTGGTCATCTCAAATTCCTTTTCTATGGTTGTCTAAAAATCTTCAAGTTCCAAATTTTCTATGTAAATGATATCATCAACATAAATGCAAACAATTAAAATATTATCTTGTAATTTTTTTATGTATAGAAAGTGGGTTCATTATTGTTGTGTTTGAATTCTTTGTTAAGTAGATATGAATCGATTGTGTTCTACCATGCTCTTGGAACTTGTTTTAAACCATATAAAGCATTTTTTAACTTGTAATATTTATGTTCTTGACCCTTGATTTCATATCATGGAGGATGATTTACATCAAATTCTTTATTCAATATTCTATTTAAAAATTATGATTTTTCGTCCATTTGATAAACTTAGCCAATGAGTCTTTTCTACTATTAACAATATTGTTTTGACAGTATCCAATCTTGCTACTAGGGTGAAGGTTTCTTCATAATCCACTCTAGGTTGTTGTGCAAAGATTTTTTCTACCAACGTGGCTTTAAGGTTTTGAAATTAGCCCTTTTCATTAAACTTGGTCTTATATAATCATTTGAATCTAATGCTTGTTTTTCCTTCTGGTAGATATAGGATACTCCATGTACCATTCCTCTCGATGGCTACTATTTTCGAATTGGTAGCCTCAACACATTATTTCCTTTTGACTACTTCTTCAAAATATGTTGGTTGGCAAGAAAATAATGTAAGATTTATTTGTTCATAAATATCTATAAAACGTCTTATTTTCTATGGGATGTTGCATTAACATTCATTTCTTAAGGACAAACTATGCATATTTTGTCTTCCTATGTTTTCATCTCTAGATGGAACTTGTGGGCATTGCAACCATTGTCTTGTCCATTATGCTTTTGTTGCATCACCTCGTTCAAATGTGTATGGAGGAATTTGATTCCCATTTTTTCCTTTATATTTACCATTCCATGCTTGTTATTCAATTAATTTATTGCTGCAAGTTGCAACTGCCTACAAATTCTAATCCATAAATTTAAAAACCCACACAACAATTATTGTCAAAAACTCACATATATTTTACTAAGACCAAAATATTTACAATATAATATTGGCTTGATTATCATTGGCCATTTACTGTCATAATCGACATCTCCCGCATAATGTCACACACTCTATCATTATACATTTAATAACTTATATATACAAATATTACATTCAATGAACCTAGTGGGTTCAGATCCACCAAGGTAAGATCAATGGGACTTGTATAAGGGAAAAATCAACAAACATGGATTTTTATTACACCTTCCATAATTCCAAAACTAATCCTATCCTAACTATCATGCTTTTCTAGAGTTTTGACATAATTTAGAAATCCTAGAGATTTTTCCAACTTTTATAAGTTCTATACTTTTCTGCAGGACTTTCAGAAATTTCTTTTTTGAAGATACCCTTAGATGCTCTTGCATCAGACACCCAAGGTGTAAAGTTATTCATAGAATCCTATCTATGAGGTTTGTCACGTTTTTGTAACAATGTAACAACTCCTCTAGGATCCCAAACTTTAAATTATAACTAATCATTTCCACTTTCGTATACTTTATTTTGTTGTTGTCCATTTAATTTGGTACCATAATTTATCTCAGTGGATTACATTCTCTAACTGAATGTTTTCTTCTCCTTTCCTTACATTCTCTTGGAATGTTTCTTCATAAATTTCCACAACTCATTGATATCTTTGTCGAATTTGTTTCTTGATTGAAGCTTGTATTCAACTTCAGTTGGTTGCATCTTCTTTTCAGGCATGATATTATTGTATGAAACACTAATATTTTTCTCCAAACCAACTGAATTTTCCACCTCTATGCAACCTTCATCCCTTGCCAATGAGTTTTCTAAAAATCTCATCTCGTCCTCAAAATCTCTAAAAATTTGATTTGAATGTTATACACGAGGTTGGATTTCATCTTCAAGAAATAACATAGATTCTATCTCCCTAATCACAACTTCATTTTCATCATTCCTATTTGTACCTCCTTTTGCAAGTGTTTCTCTTCATCCTAGCTTAGCACAAAGTAAGTGTTATGTCCTCCTTCACCTTCATTACACATAACAAAATTTGAATTCCACTCTTCCTCTAATTTTGTTATAGTTATAGGTAATTGTATACCATCTTCCACACCTGCATCCACAAAAAAGTCATTAGTTTTAAAAATATGAGAATCTTGGATCTCATCCACTCCTTTGTCTTCATTCTCTCCAGGAAATGGCCCTTTCTATGGGTCACAATAGTGCACTTTTTCTACCTCGTACTCAAATTATTTGAGTTCCCCTTCTTTCAACTAGGTTCTTATCATGTGCTTCATTTTATTCGATAACTTTCTTGCAAACAATTCTTTAACTGTCCATTTAACTTTCTTCTTAAGAATCCATCCACATTTCTAATCTTCCTCAGGTTTTTGTAGGCGCTCCATAAGTACATTCAGTTTCACTTTAATCTCAGTGAGTTCCGTATCAAACTCCTCATCACTAAATTTCCTATTTATGTCATTTTCCTTGACATCTTCTTTCCTTCTCATGTGGCTTTCACCTGAATCTTTGTAATGACCCCATCTGGTCATCCTTTTCTCTAAATTTATGAGCTTCTCCATGCTCAACAATGAATTCTAACCAAGCCTCTCCTATATATCAAGTCTTATCTTCTTGCTACTCAATACCTCATTAAGCTTTCTTCACTAGCTTGACCTTTTGGTATTTTCTTTGGTTCTCTACTTAGAACCTTCTCAAGCACTCTTCTCCTCCTTTTTTTGTCGCACTTACTTGGTTATACTTCTTTTGATAACTTCTACTTGTTCCTTGCTTCCTCTGCTACAAGGTTATTTTCCCATGATTCTTTCTACACCACTTCTTTCTAGATGTGACCTGCAAACATTAATTCCTCTGAACAAGTCAATTTAGAAATATAAAGAATAGTTTAGCTATTACACTATTGCAATTCTCCAACATTCTTTTGTTGTGTAACTCTAATGTTTGTATAATTAATGATCCTTTTTTTCAATCTCAAAGATCACAGTCATCTATGAATCTCTTCTTTGAAGAGCTAACTAGCACTGATACAAAAAAAATGATGCAAGTTCCAATTGCTTGTAAATTCTAATATGAAGATTTAAAAACCCACACAACACTTACTCTAAAAAAGTCATATATATTTCATTAAGACCATAATATTTACAATATAATATTTTCCTGATTATCATTGTTCAATTACTCTCATACTCCAGACCTCCCCCATACTCTCACACACTCTATCATTATACATTTCATGACTAATATATACGGAGATTACATTCAATAAACATCGTGGGTTCAAATCCACTAAGTTAAGATCAATTGGACTTGTATAAGGGAAAAATAGACAAAGATTGATTTTTATGAAACCTTCCATATTTCCAAAAATAATCCTATCCTAACTACCACGCTTTTCTAGATCTTTTACATAATTTAGAAATCCTAAAGGTTTTTCCAGATTTAATGTTAAATTTTCTTATTGTTCAATGTTGTATTAGTTACTTTATCTCAATTTATCTTTTCATTAGCAATACATCCAATTTTTTCATAGTATCATCAATCATAATGTAACTAAATAAAGACAATATATCTAGTGATAGAGAAGACAACATCACAACCATAAGAGACATCAAACTGGTCCAAGACTAGGGAAAACCCCACTAGGGGGAAAACCTTGCAATTCTTCTTCTATAGTAGATCATCATAAAAATATTTCAGCATAGAGTATAATGAGCCCAATACATATATTTTGTAGTGGATACCAATAAATCAGATCTACAGATCTATTATAACAACAGAGAAACCCATATCTACCATATCATTGAAGCCAACTAATGTCAAGATGTCAAAACACTAGATCTGAACTAGGTCACCCTCATCAACACTACCTACGAGTGACTAAAGCTGTTAGGTCACCCTAATGAATACAATGTGCAATCAACTATAACTGGAGAGTCACACCCAGTAGGTCTCTATGTGTGCGACTCTAGCACCGAGCTGCAAATACCCCAAGTCTCTCCATTATCGATTTATGCCAGCGATCAGAGAGCCAAAGTCATACCATCGCTTAGTCGTGCGAGCAGCTGTGAAGACAGGGTCGCTCCCAGGTCTACCTGATGCAAGCGACTGGGGACCTGATCCTTTCGATCTTCCTCTGAACCCACAATTCGCTCTCATTGAATTATCTCTGAGTGATCAGAAATCCAAGGTTGCTCTATTTCCTATTCTCTACATGTGACCGAGGATGAAAAACTTTTGTTTTGTGCCAGTGACCAAGATCTAGAAAATCCTAACCCAGAGCTAACCTTTCACCTATAATTTTGGATCTTGCGCGAACTCCTTCTGAAGTGCCTGTGCGAGGAAAGAAAAAATAGAAGAATAGAAAGATGACGATAATATGATGAAATGAACTTGAGGTTTATTCCTTTAATAGGCTTTCTTGAGGGTTAAATTGGGGTTAAGATTGACCCAAGTAGTTGCTCAGGTTGTTAGGGCTAAGCCATTTCATAATGTATGCATGAATAAAATAAGTCAAAACCTAATTGATGTTTAACCGAATTAGGTGATCTTTAGGTCACTTTTGGTCCTCTCGAAAATATGAATTTAATGCAGATATTATCTTGAGCAACTGAGTTGTCCAATTTGTAAATTGACCCTAGTTACCAAAATTAACATTTTATAACTTGTAGACTTTTCTATAGGACTCTCAGAAATTTCCTCTTTTAGGATACTCCTATATGATCCTCCATTAGTACTGATAGGATTGTACAATTTATAAAATTTTCATTCTTCACTATATCCTATGAATATGCATTTTTAACTTATATCATCTAATTTCCTCCTCAATTCTTCTAGAACATGTGCATAGGCTACACAACCAAAGATCCTCAAGTGTGATACATTTGTCTTCACTCCACTTCAGGCTTCCAACAATTTTTCTATTTGACACAATTGGTTGGTGATATGTTCAAAAATTTAAATTGAACATGCTACTTATTTTTCCCAATACCCATTTGGAAAGTTCTTTACCTCCAACAGGATTTTTTCCATATTCATGATGATTTAATTTTTCCTTTCTACTACTTCGTTTAGTTGTGGAGTGTAAGTTATTGTAAATTGCCTCTTCATAATTTGATCCCTAGAATATGTTGCAAAAGTTTTGGAACCATATTCACTTCTTTCATTTCATCTTAATAGTTTATTTTTATTGCTAATATTCTTCTCTTACATGGCTTTAAATTGCTTTAATCTCACAAATATATCCTATTTGTGTTTTACAAGGAAGACCCATGTCATTCTATTGAAACCATCAATAAAAAATAGAAAAAAAAATTCCTCATGTTTTATTTTAAGAGGACTTTTGGTCCTATAACTAGTGGCTTTGAAAAAATATTTCTTTTGCATTTTGAAAGGATACAAATTTCACATGGATTATGATGGACATCTATCACATGCAGACCTAAGACCATAGACTTCTTTTGCAAAATATTAAGAGTGTTAAAAGCTATGTGGCCATATCTAAGGTTCCATACCAAGTTTCAATAGAGCTTGTTACAAATTGGGCATATGGTAATGAATGTTTGGAAATCCTCATGACTAAAGGAAACATCCTATTTTTTGTCATTTCAATCCTTGCTACGACTCTTTGTGTAGGTGGGACATAAAGAATTGTGTATATAGGACCTTTAAAATTGGATTCAAAACTATTTTCACTCATTTGTCCTCCGCTTAATCAGTTACGTTTCATACATTTTACATAATAGACATCATGAATATCTTTCTTTTCATTCTTCTTGGTTGCAACTATAACAATACATTTACCTAAGTCATTAACAAGATTATCATCATCCAACTTAATTGTAGCTTGAATTGTTTCATCAAAACTTGAAAAAATATCATTGTCACCTATCATATGGTTATTGTAGCCACTGTCCACCAACCATAGATCTTCATTGTTATTTTCTTGAGCTACTGAATAAGAAATAAATATAGATGGTGTTGTACATTCATCATCCTTGAAACATGTGCAATTCCCTTGTTCAAATCTTCCTACTTCTTCCTGCATTCAATTTCAAGATGTCCATTATTCTTATAGTAATAGCACTATATATTTGACTTGTCCATCCTTCCTCTTCCTCTGTTGTTTTTAGCACTTTCTTTCTTATTCTATGGTTGATCTTGGGGTTGTTCAAGTTGAATTCATGGATTTTTTCTATTGCTAGAATATCCTCTTCCTCTTCTTCCTTTGCCTCTTCCCCTATTATCTATGGCTTGATATTGAAATGCATTTTATAATGAGTAATTTCTACCTTTAATTCCTTACTCATATATTGAACATGTCAATTCGTTAAACGGAATCTAGAACAAATCTTTATTTTCTTCTATGTTTGTAACAAGGATATCAAATGAAGGCAATAGGCTTCTCAGAATTTTCTCAACCCTTTTTTGATTTGGTACATCCTCTCTAAGAGTTCTAAAAGTATTTACCACTTCCATGATCTGAGGTATAAGTTCATCTATTGGTTTAACATCTTTAATTTTGCATAGTTTCAAAATTCTTTCCGAGAATCTGAAGCTTGGAAATTTTAACCTTATTAGTTCCTTGGGATGCATTTTCCAAAATCTCCCAGGCTTGATAGGAATTTTTTGCTACAAAAAACTTAGGAAATATGGAGTCTTCAACTCCATGGTGCAAATTCTAAAGTGCTGTAGAAGACTTTCTTTTACTCTCTAGTGAAGCATTTATTTAGGAAATTTTCATTGTTGTTAAGTATGTAGCTTCAATTTCTTCATATTTTTTGACTATTTCTATCTCACAGTACATATTCTTCAAAACAATCTTCATCTTTATTGTCCACATCGGATAGTTGGTGCCATTGAATATGGGACCTTATGTATTTTGATTTCTCCTCGAAGCCATAACTAACTTCTATAATATCTCCCCTCACTAGGGATTAGAAGAATTCACTAATAATATGAACTAGCCAAACCACTTTTCTCCTTTTTAAAATTACCAAATTCTCCAAAAAAAATTGATTATATATTTTTTCTTCAAGTCTCAAAACACCTAAAAGTAATGAAACATTTTTTATATAAAAACTTATTTATTTATTCTTCCTTCATTTAACCTTTTTCTCTTTCCGAATTAAAATAAGATGAAACTTATAAGAAAAAATATCTTCACAACTAAACAAGCAAGAGGAATAGTTGCAATGCAGCATAGTCCCTACCTTTACCACAAATTAAGCGGGGTCCACATTTTTCCTGCATTTCTGTCTTTGCACATATTTTCTCTGCACAAATTCCTCTCAATAGGTTTCCTTGGCACAAATTCCTCTAAACACACTTCCTTCGTGCACGTTACCTCCGCACCACTACCTTCATACATGCTTCCTACACACCACTACCTCGGTACAACTTCCCACACACATGCTTCCTTCGCACCAACTATCTTTGTACAACTTTCTCTGCACAAGCTAGACTCCAACAACACTTCCTCTACATAGATTCCTTGTACAAAGGAATATTAACTATTAAAATCCTTGCAAAATCTATTAGTTCACTTAATTTTCAATTAATTACCTTTTCACGGGCTTTGACAGCTATTTCACAACAATGTGGAGAAGATCTTGTTGTCTGCTTAATCTCAACAAATTTCAAAATATGACAATTAACTAAACATAATCCACAACTCCAAATTTCATTTCCTCTTTGACTCCAAAACTTCATTATGGAATTTTTGCACTTTCCTAGCAAATTTCACACACTATTTTGTTAAGATTGGTTTAAACCAAAGTTCTTTAAATTTGACAAACTAAAATGAATTTAGAAAGGAACATATTTATTTATGCTTAATTTGTTCTTATCGCAAAATATCTTTACAAGAAATTATAGGAATAATCCATGTGTCCAAATTGCCTGCCTCCTTTGACTGCAATATTTGTGATTGCTTGGTTCGATGAATTTATAGCTCTTTATTTTTATTTTTATCATGGATAAGATAGAGCTTCTGTAAAATAAGATTATTTATTTATCTTTTGTCCGATAAATTAAAACTACAAGCACATGTGCATAATGCATAGGTCAGCATGATGAACACTTCCTCTACACATTTAAGCTCCTTTGATCAATTGAAGGGTGTTGTCAAATGCATAAATTAAGACTAACTGGTTTAAATCTAACAATTCTAGATTCAAAAAATATATGTTATTTTCCTTTCTATGTACATTGAAATTTTTATTAGTTTTGTTCATATTTATTAACAAAACCAACTACGTTTTATGTACTTGCAGATTATTTCACTTTTCAATACATGTGTGATTATAGTTGCGAGCTTCAACTTGAAATAATTGGAAAGAAACTATTAAGTTGTGTTTAAATGTAGGTATGAATTAAAATTTGTAAAATTCAAAATGCATTTGACACCTTGGAACTTGAGAATGTGATTAGAAAAAGAAGTATACCCACATGTCCACATGTGCAGATCCTTTAATTGTGGGGAGGTGTGGAGTAAATCCACACCTCTGCACAATGGTTACTTTGTACAAACCATCTTTCGCACCCTTTCACACTTCGGATTGCAAAGATCCACTCATGATGTGAATTACTTAAGATTGTGCATCGTGTTGTATATGTTAAACATGCTCATAGTACTCGTGAAATGTTACTGTATGGTAATGTCTAATGCTAATGTTACTATATGGTAATGTGTAATGCTTTGGCATTCAAGATTATCTATATTAATTATTCTAATCTCAAATTGCATTGGAAAAATATTGGTGATAATGGCTTGTATTATGTAAAGGTGTGGAGGATGGATCATCCTTTATACAAACCATCCTCTGCAACTCTTCTCACTTATGATAAAATGTTGTAGTTCTCCCCTATCATAGAGCTCTGAAATCATGTAGGCATTCTTCACCCAAGTATGTTTCCCCACACATTCTTTTTGGTACTTGGTTATAGACCTCAATATTCCTGGGAGTTCGTTGAATATAAGAATCTGCAATATTTGCAATTTTAAAACTTGATTCAATGAATTAGCATAATGGGGCATATTGTTACATGCAACTTTCTCTCTTATTTTTTTGTCAATTCACATGTGCACCAGTCTTAACTTCCTCTGACCAATTACCTCTCTAAACTCATAAAACTTATCCACAAGAAATTGTGTATCATCTTCATTATCATCCCATGTGCTCTTATGACAACACAAAATATTTATTGCATGAAAAATGGGTTTAATTTCCTTGAAAGGATTGACTGTATAAAGTTAAAAGAGCAGTGTGTTGACAAAACTAAATCTACCTAATAGAACAAAGAAGTTTTCTTTAAGATAATATAGAACACACAAGTGAAAAAACAACAGTGAGGAAGGTTTTCTTGAAGCTAATATAGAACCCATGAGTTTGCAAAGAATAACCAGACAATTAGGTAATACCAATGAACTATGATATATGTAGCTATTTGGTGGTGCTACATATGTAACTGGTAAGGTATATAACTTTCCCCTTTCTATTTTCTATTTATTTGTTTCTACCTGCACCATGTATATCTAGCATCCTTTTTTTGCATTCCTTTTCAGCTCTGAGGCTAAAATTTGTCGAACATATATTGGTTTTAGTTTACATCAAAATTAACCAGTTTCACCCTTCTTTACCCATACAACTCATTGTTTTTCGCAAACAATTTATAACAACTCCCTGCTCCAACAAATCCATTCTTATGAATAAATCATAAGATTGTAAAGGAAGAATATTTAAATATTCTTCTCTGTGATAACCATCTAAATCAATGAGGCACTATCTTATTGGACTTGTTACTTTTTTTTGATACCAGTCGCTCGTTGTACCAACCATGCATTCTTAAAATTTTTAGGTGTTAATTTACATTTTTCCACAATCTGGGGACTAATGTAACTTAGACTACCCCTTGGATCAATTAAACATAAACATATTGATTTAAAATGGTACCTTCAATCTCAATCATAGTAGATTGGTGCTTAGCCTATCTATCCTCTAGTGTTGCACAAATCCTAGGAACATTTATGGTACTGTCATTCACAATTTTGGCTTCATGGGCACTCCCTTAATAAATTCGGTTCACCACAACCCCAACACTCCATCATTTATCTTTTCTTGACCCCACTACTCTTTTTGTTATTTAATTCCATGTGTTTTGACCCAGTATCTGACTGTGCATCCTTATTTACATTTCCATTGCTAAACTTCTTACTCTGATGATCCTTTCCAAAATTCTTAAGATAAGGAGGTTTATGTCTTTTTTCACTCATTACAAACTTGGTTTTGTCTTTATTTTTCGATGGTTTTTAGACTTCCCCTTTGTTCTTTAACTGTTGATGGCACAACCTCGGTCTTCTTACTACCTCATCCATTGATTTGGGATTGTTGAACTCAATCTTTTCTTTGAAAGGGTTCGGTAAAAAATTAAAAAATCGTTGTACTTTAATTTTTCTTTTTTAATTTATGGAACATATTGTAATAAGTTTGTAAATTTTTCTACAAAGTCATCCGTAGTTAGTTGTCCCAACCCTAACTCATGGAACTCCTTAGCATGATCATCGTAGTATCACTCACTCAGGTATCAAGACTTAAATTTTTTCTAGAACTCCTCCCAAGAAATCATCTTCTCTTCCAACATGTGTACACTTTTGGCCCCTTCCCACCAAAGAGTATCTTTTCCCTGTAGCTCATAGATACCCACACTAGGTTTCAAACTACTCTCATACTCATATGCCTAAAAATATTTTATCATGTTAAGAAGCCATGCTTCCACATCCTCTTACTTTCCCCATTAAAAGTAGGGGGTTTCATTTTCCTAAAATCTCCTTGTAAACCTATTTTCTTCTTTTCTTTATATGATTTTAGATATGTTATATCCGATTCACCTCAACTTTTAGAATTATTTGACTTTGATTCCACCTTTTTCCTCTTCATCCTTTCTGGTTCCATGTTTATATGGCATTTAACATTCTTTGTTTGTTGTTTCTGAGATAAGCCAACCTTGTTGCAGGTTTTTGATGACATCCATAAACTGGGAGGTTTGTAGGTTACTTGCATTACCCAATTCCATGTATAGTTCTTCATCGACTGTTATGGATGGAGGGGACTCCTCTGCCATTTTTTGGTGGTCTGCTTCATTTACGTACCTTATAACACAATACAACCTACTATCAATATTTCATATTAATAGTTCTACACATATTTTGCTTTACTATGATGCTTCCTTGCAGCCCAGTTTTGAAGTTGGGCTTTGATACCTTTTATAACAAATCCCTCTTCATAATTTCCTTTTTGATTGAATTTAGGATTATGCGTTCCATATCTAGTTTCTGATAGATTTTTTTTTAGGTCAAAATCACATAAAGACTCATTTTTCCACACGTTTTAAACCAACCAGTGTGGTTCATCATCGGGGTAAGATGAAGAATCAAATCATGGCAGCAAGTTAAATATAGGTGCAAGTCATTCCGATGGCTAAATTGAAATGACTACATTTGACCGGGTCATAAATTAGGTAGAGGAATAATTATATAGAAATATCATCAAATAAATAAAATATATTCAAGATATTATTTTAATATATAATTATGATAGACTTAGAATAAGGGAAGGAAAAAACTAAAAAACCACATAAATAAAATAATATTAATGAATAAATAAGGGATATAAAAAATACACACACACACACACACACACACACAACACACCACACGCACACACACACACACACACCACACACAAGATATTATTTAAATATACAATTAATGAAAGATTTTAACTAAGGGGGAACAAGATAATAACTAAAAATAAAATAAGGAAGGGGACTAAGGACAAAGAAGGGAAACTACCTGATCCTCAAAATGGGGCATGGGATATATAAAAGATAAAATTACCAAAGGTAAAAATTAAAATAAAGGTAGAGGACCATAAATAATTTAATTGAAACAATTATTAAAATAAAACTCAACAAAATATATAAAATAAAAAATCCATCCAAAAAATAATAAATAAAACTAAGGGAAAAATAAGTAAAGGGACAAAAAACAAATTTAACAAAGGAAAGGGGACCAAAGATGAGAACCTAAATCGAGGGACATAAATCCAAAAATAATATTAAAACCATTCATTTGAAACTAAAAATTAAATACAAAGGGAAATAAAGAGATAAGAAAACCATAAGGATAAGGAAAGGATAAGAGGAAAGGGTAGGGATCCAATAATTGCTTATTTTCTAGCTATCATCCATATTAAGATTGTGAGGCCTCCTTTCAATTTCAATGGCCTCCCTAAATTTGATGAAAGTGAGCAATCTTCACAATAACCTGAGCCTCGTCAATGCATATGTGATGCTTTGTCTTATCCTCATGTTTTCCAAGGCCTAAGAGTGGGTCCTCGCATGCTTATGTCAGTTGCATGCTCGTATATCCTCTGATTTATAGAGCGATATGTTTCACCAATGTATGGGGTTCCATAAGAACAAGGGATAACATAAACACCATTCATATCCTTGGGGTCTGCCGAGTCCTTTATAGACTTTAAGGAACTACAAATAGCACTAAGAGGCCTAAAGGATGAGGGAACATTATTCTTCCTAAGGATTCTCACAATCCTATGAGTGGTCCCTTGGATGAAAGGGAGATGCACCCATGAGATCTTACCAGTGGGGTCTTTTCTAACTCTAGGACCTTATCTATATTTAAGGAAAGCTTTATGCCCTTGATGTCTACTATATCCATTATTAATGAAAACATTAAGGAGATGGTATTTCTCTTTGGAGAGGTGGATTTCATTAGAAACTATCAATGCACGAGTAGCTAACATGTTGAGAACACCTAACTTTGAGTGGGGAAATGATGAAACTTCACATGAATATATTTCTCAATATGTGTTTTCTTCTGAAATACATGGTGAGAGAAAGAACCATCTTCCTTTTTTGAAATAATGACATCAAGGAAACGAAGGCAACCATCAACTTCTTACTCAATAGTGAAGTTTATGAAGTTGGATTGATTGTTGAGATGTCGGAAGAAGAGATCTAACTTCCCTTGGCCATGTAGCTAAAGGACGCATGTGTCATCCATGAATATATTCCAGAGCTTTGGATTAAACTGAGTTAAGGCCTTAACTGAGTTTAAAATGAGGGACCTCATGGCTACACTACATGTCTGTTCATAGAACTCCCCTTCAAAACATAAAAATGTTGAAGTAAGACAAATTTTGACTAATTGAGTAGGGTCGAGATTAGTGAGGTGATTGATGACCTAATTGGCCCCATCAATAGGGATGTTAGTGTACATAGAAAATATGTCGAAACTAGCCAATGTGTCCCATGGATCAAACTTCATGTCCCTTCAGGGGGCTTAAGCTTTAGGGCTAAATACTTGGAAAGAAGATAGGTCGTCCCTCCTATGTTGTTGACAAGGGGTCTCAGGGGGACTCCTTCTTATGGATATTTGGAAACCCATAGATCCTAGGAGTAATAGGTCTACTAACAATAAGCTTGTGGCCAAAGGTGCCAACCTTGATATTGGACTTTATGGCCATAACAACTCTTTTGGGGATCCTCTTCAAGGGGTTCTTATTAAGCTTCCTATAGCTTCCACTATTACACAGGTCATCTGTTAGGAAACCAACTCACAAAAAGATAGAAAATATAGATCAACACCTTAGAATTCAGCCTCTTCAGGGAGGCAACCTCCTTTACATTACACAAATGAACAATTCTTGGATGATACAAATGACTAAACCTCCCTTCTATATATAGGAGTCTAAGGGGTCATAATATAATCAAGCTGACATAATAGTAATAACATAAGGGCACAAAAATAACAAGAGTGGGTTTCTATGGGGCATACTAATAACAATATGGGGACAATAGAGGCACAATAATAACAATAATGGATACAATGACAATAGTAATGGGGGAATCACTAGTATTATAGGGGCCTAACATGCCCCTCTCTTCTCAAGAAGCGTTGTCCTCAATGCTTGAGTAGTTTTGGATGCTTCTATATAAAATTATCATCCTCCCATGTGGAATCTTCAGCATATAAGTTCTTCCACTTGACGAGATACTTTGAAATTGATCGATTTCATAGCTATTGAGTTGTTGTTTCTGTGACTGCTTCCAGTTCCAATATGATTTTTCCTTCCTTGTAAAGTTCTGGCGATATTGTTTGACCTAAGAGCTTGTGACCTATAACGTTCTTCAAACATGAAACATGGAAACTAGGTGCACTCGGGAAGCTGCAGGAAGCTCCAATTTTTATGCCATAGTACCAATCTTTTGCAACACCTTGTACAGACCATAATACATTGGTGATAATTTATTATCCTTCTTAGCTTGCTTGAGGGAAATTTGTTTATATGGTTGTAGCCGTAGGAATACCCAGTCACCTACAACAAAATTTCTTTTGCTGTGATGTTGATCTGCCTGTTGTTTCATTCTATTATGCACCAATGTGAGGTTATCCTTTAAGAGTTGGAGAACTTGTTGTCAATGCTCGATGTGATGTTCCATTACTTGAACCTTAGAATTTTCTCTTAAATATGATGTGATGGATGGTAGATGATATCCATAAAGTGACATAAATGGGGTCATTTTTGCTGCAGTATGGAAGGAAGTGTTATACCACCATTCAGCCAGGGGAAACCATTTGACCCATTGTGTCTATTTATCAGATACAAAGCAATGAAGATATCCTTCCAAACATTTGTTTACAATCTTAGTTCTCCCATCAGATTGAGGATGATAAGATGAGCTATGAGCTAACAGAGTACCGAGACAAGAAAATAATTCTATCCAAAAGGTTCCAATGAAAATGGGATCTCTGTCGCTTACAATAATATTTGGCTTTCCATGTAGCTTTTGAATTGTTTCCATAAATGCAGTAGAAACTGTACTAGCTTAAATGGGTGTGATAATGCATAAAAGTGTGCATACTTGGTAAGTCTGTCAACTACCATCATGATGACACTGTTTGCTTTGGACTTGGGTAAAACTATGATAAAATCCATTGTAGCCTCCTCCCAATGTTGGCTTGGAATGGATAAAGGTTGTAATAGACTAGGGGTCTTAATTGTTTCAACTTTATTTTGTTGGCAAACCAAACCTTCTGCCACAAAATTTTTGAATATCCAATTTAAGGCCATCCCAAAAGAATCCTTCTTAAGCCCGTGGTAAGTTTTTAAAAATCCTAAGTGCCCTCCTCAGGGAGAAGTGTGCAATTCCATAAGAATGTTTGGTTTGAGTTGGGAATTCTTACATAGGTATAAGTGATTTTTGTACCATAACGAATAATTTTTCCAGCTAAAGGTATCAGATGTACTGGGATCTTGTTGTAACTTTCGAATTAGTGCTGACACTTCTTCATCATTCTTCCATCCCTCCCTTGCTTTTTTGGTCCAATCTAGTTGGATAATAGAAAAGACGCACAACAATGCTTCCACATCCTCATCCTTTCTTGAGAGTGCATCTACTACAACATTTCATTTCCTTTTTTGTATATGATTTCAAAGTCATAATCCAACATCTTTGTGACCCATTTTTTTTTCTCTTCAGAGGATAATCTTTGTTCTAAAAAGTATTTAAGACTATCATGATCCATTTTTACCTTGAAGTGTCTTCC
>APFE030533291.1:25389-64813 GCA_000404065.3 Pinus taeda
CTCAAATACCTTGGAATGATTGTCCAAGAATTTTTGGAGATTTGGAGAAATAGATGATTTCGTTGTGGGAACCTCTAGAGAACATAATTGTGCAATTACACCTCATTGTTCCTTCTTTAGAAGCTTTATCATACCGTTAGAGCTGAATATATTTCCTAGTTTCCTTACAGTACCCCTTAATTCAACTTCCTTTCCTTCTGCACAAAATTTCATGAAAAGTTCTTGAAAATTAAAAGATATTGTACCCAAGGATTGTATCCATTGGACTCCTAGTACAACATCAACACCACCCATAGGAATGGAAAGCATTGGGCTATTCAATACATATTCTCCCATGGATAGCTTGATATTATAGCACTTTCTAAAGAAATTTATGGTTCCTCCACTTGCAACCATCACTTGACACTCTATTGCTGGATATAGGAAGCAATTTAGTTCCTTTGCTATCTTACAATGAATAAAATTATGGGTACTTCTCGAATCAAACAACACTATTACCTTTTTCTTCTTTATATGTCCTTCTATCTTGATAGTTTGAGGAGTGGTAATTCTAGCCAATGCATTACAAGATATGGTCGGATTCAGTTCTTCTTTATCTAGGGTTTATTCCTAGAGTATATCCTTTTCTTTTGAAATTTCTTGTTCCTTTTCTTCCTCCTCTTCACAATCTACATAGAATAATTTCTTCTCAGCACACTTATGACCTTTAGTGTATTTTCTATCACAACTATAACAAAGCCCTTTTTCTCTTTTTTCTTCCAATTGCTTTGGTGTCAACTGTGTAGGTTGTGGAAGGCTAGGGGAAACAAAACTTCCATCTTTATAGCTGTGAGTGGTAGGCTTCCTGGTTTCCATAATTTTCCTTTCCATTTTTCTTGCTTACCTGAATGCCTTCTCCAAAGAATCAGGTTCCCAATGGTGAACCTCATGTTGGATATTATCCTTTAAAGTCCCTATGAATACATCAATCCTATGCTCCTCTGGAATATATTTTACCCTTATCATCAATTTTTGGAAGTCCTCAATGTGCTCCATCATTGAACCCTTTTGTTTTAGATTTATCAATTGGCTAGAAAAGGTGTTTCTTTTTGTATCCTCATAATGTGCTATCATTTCTTTTGTAAAAATTACCAAAGTGACAATTTGTGTACGAGAGAAAAGTCATTGATACCAAACAAACTGATTTGGTTCCAAATATAAAGTTGCAATACATACCTTTTTTGTGTTTTTCACATTATGGAGATTGAAAAATTGCTCCATCTATAGTATCCATGTTCTGGGATCCTTTCCATCAAACTTTCTCATATCAATTTTTTTAACATGGTAGGTCTTTAATCCAACATTAGAGTCTATGAAATCATGATTAACATTTCTTGTGTTCTCATCATGAGTTTCCTTTACTACCCTTTCACCATTAATGACCATTTCTTGTAGCAACTCATTCAAATTTATCTTCAATTCTTCCATCTTATCATCCATGCCATTTATCTTAGCGTCCATGCCATTCATCTTAGCGTCCACACCATCTATATTAGCTTCCATGCCATCCATCTTAACTTGAATGCCATTCATGTTAGCTTCCATGCCATCCATCTTAACTTGCATGCCATTCATATTAGCTTTCATGCCATTCATCTTGGCTTCATTTACCTTTAGTGAGAGTGAAATTTGTTGTACTTGGTCTTGTAATTTTGATATATCATACTGCATTTCTTCCTCTTCTTCACAAGTCATGCTAGAGCTTTTAGATTGCTTACTAGGTGTTTCCATTTTCTTTCTTTGGGGCATTAATTATGCTAATAATTCTTCATTATTCCCTTTGAATTCCTTCAAACTAATTTTTCAACCAATCTTATGCAAAATTAAAAAAAAACTACACAACTACTTTTCACTTTGTAAGAGCTCGATATTGAATCTGTTGTGTTTTTGTAAATGCTGATCTTCAATATTTGAAATCTCATCTTATAGTATCCCTTTGAGTCTTCTTTCTAACCCCACAATTATGATCAAGATTGGATTCTCCAAGGTAGAGTTAGGCCAAATCTCCCATGGTGACCTGATTATAGAATAGTTCAATAAAGCAAATTTGTATGGCGTGCCATGTATCACTGTTTTGAACTTAGTACCTGAAACTGATATAAAAAAATAAATGTCGTCCTCTTTTTGTAACTTCTTACGAAATTTCAATTTGATGCTCAAAAAAAAAGTTATGATGATTTTCCCCAGGTCACATGTTTGGAATGTAATTTAGGTGTCTGTAAAAATCCTAACTTTCTCAGATCATATATCCACATATATAGTGAGACAAGCGTTGAAATTTATTCCCGAAGTTCCGAATGATTTTTGCTCAAATGGGTTTTTTTGGTAGCTTCTGAAACATCGCAAAAAAAATGTTATAGCGAAAATGCCACAATAGCGTATTTGGAGCATTGAAACCCTAGAATCCAAAGTTGTGATACCAAATGTTAGGAAACTAGCTCACAAAAAGATAGAAAAGATAGATCAATTCCTTAGAATTCAGCCTCTTGGAGGGGGAAACCTCCTTTACATTACAGAAATGAACAATTCTTGGATGATACAAATGACTAAACCTCCCTTCTATATATAGGAGTCCAAGGGGTCATAATATAATGAAGTCGACATAACAATAATGACATAAGGGCACCAAAATAACAATAGTGGGTTTCTATGGGGCATACTAATAACAATATTGGGACAATAGGGGCATAATAATAACAATAAGGGATACAATGACAATAGTAATGGGGAAATCACTAGTATTATAGGGCCTAACATCATCTAACATATTCTTTCGATAATCCTTCTTATCAAGGATTACTGCAGCCTCACCTTTGTCGGTCTTCAAGACAACAATGTCCTCATTTTGATCTAAATATTTTAGGGCATTAAACTCTCCCTTGATGATGTTTCTCTTATGGGACTTAGCTTTATGGAGGATGACAATGCAATCGTGTCAAATTATATCATTCATATCATCCAATAAGACGTTAATCCCAAACTCAATGTCACACGTGATATCCTCCACCAAGATTTTCTTAGGAGTAAGGGAAAAATTTATTCCCTTCCCCAAGAGACTATAGACTTGGGGGAGAAAGGAATAAGTCAACAAATTGACCACTTTATTGCCAAGAGAATTATTAGTATTATTATTTATATACCACTTATACATTAATCATGTCCTTAACAATTTTATAATGTTTCTGCTTCCTATAATAAACTTATGTGAATATGTTATGGTCTATTTTTGTTATATATGTATATAAGTGGATTTAATAATTCTTGTTTGATTTAATGGGTGCATCAAGTATGACTACATTCACCTTATTGTTATGGAGAGGTATCCTTTTCTAATTGTTAACACCTACAAAATTTGATATACATTAGATGTATGTATATATTTACACCTATTCTTATGTTTGGTTGACACATAACCTTTAATTGTGTTAGTGTGAATGCTTGGTTTATATTATTGCCAAGGGTCATTTCATTTATCACTATGTGAAATAGGTATATGACATGTGATTTAACCACTTCTAACCTCATTTAACATTTGATGAATTCTTATATCAGTCATATGGATTTCTTTCACCTACCAAAATTAGTTATTAGAGCATTCGTAGATAAGGGTTCAGGTTACTATGTTGAATGGTCAGATGCCATATGGGCGAGGCTCATGTGAACTGCATATGGCCTGTTGTGCCCTATACCCACTTCCCATTAGATTTGAGGTCTGTCAATTTAATAGTGGAGATGTTCTCTCCTCTTCTTGACTTAACATTAGGGTTTGCATTTGATGTATTTCAAGAGTTTTCTTACCTTTTTCTGTGATGTCAACTCTTGTAACACTACCATGACGGGGAAAAAATTATGTACAATTGGATTCTTATCAAAATGTTGTGGCATTCTCCAAATATTTTTCACCTCTTCCACTCTCTGGAACATGTAAGGTTTTTATACAATTATTTTTAACTTGATTTAAATGCCTGGATTTGGGGATTTTTCCTACAAGGTCATGAATTTTTGTCTTTTAGATTGGCTTTGTCCATACATGATCACAGTTAGGTTTCCTCTCTCATTTCGTGAATACCATCAGGATTGGCTTAAATTTTCCACCTAGTTTTCACTTTGTAAGTCTCTTGTCTTTTCAACAATAAATTTACAATTTTTTTTTATTCAGGGATACCTGTATAAACCACTATCTTTTCTAATTATGGTAATTATACTCCTCATTATCATTATGCATAAAAAGAGAAAGTCTCCTGGCTCACTTTCTGGTGTGGGCTCAGCGTGTCACGGGTGATCTTATGTTAGTAAGTACATTCTCCTCCCTTTGATATGAATTTCTAGTTTTCCTTTGACATTATAGAGTTATTTCCTTCGAAATAACCATTTTTCTTTTTTCGTCCTACGCTCCACCTTTTAGGTAACTATTGGCTCATGGTAGCATCCTGTTTTTCATCCATTAATTCATTTCCTTTGATCATTTTATACATGTCTACTTTGTGGTATTTTTCCAATAGGGTTGGCGCTAATCCTTACTTCCTTTGTTTGTAGATACCTCCTTCATAAATTAATTCATTTCCTTTAAAGCGTTTTGTATCTCATTTTATACATGTCTACTTTGTGGTATTTTTCCAATAGGGTTGGCGCTAATCCTTACTTCCTTTGTTTGCAGGTACCTCCATCCCCTACATACTCAAGCGTTTTTTTTATAAGTTACAAAAAGGTTCAAGTGTTGTCGTTCATTGACTGATTGCTCTCATTTGTACCAGGTTGGTTCCTTCACATCATGTTTTCTTATGAACAAAGTATTTCATGCATAAGGGGGACAATGGTTCTCTTTGGTGTATTTCCTTCACTATTAGGGTTTTTCCTGGGTTCATTATGTGCTTTCTTATATGAGGGAAGCTTTAAGAGTTGAAGCCCTGATTTTTTATGGGGTTAACCATTTTATCTATTTCATGTATGTAATTATTTAAGAGGGACACTACACCTCTGAATAGGGTTGAACTCAAAGTTTCACTTGAAAGTATTGGGTGATATTATATTAAGAGATGTACTCTTAGTTTTCCTTCCTATTGTTTAATATATGAGTATAAACTCTTATTTTCATGTATTGTGACAAAATCGTTGCTTTGTAGTCTTAACTGGCACTTTGAATATTCTTTTTCTGTTTCAACTTCTAACTAGAAAACATTACTAGGACTAGGTTATGGTGAAACTTTCTATATTTTTTTAATAAAATATGAAAGTAATGCATACTGTTGCTATAGTTTCTTTTGTCTCGCTCATGCACACATTTAATGAATAATAAATACCATAGTATCATTCAGTTATGATGAATAAGGAACTATTCAATGTGGTTTCCAGATATTTGTCTTTGTTTACATAATATATTGAAATATTTATACTAATATATACATATTTATGCTATGGACTTTGGTTACATATTTCTACTATGAGCTCTCCAACGAGGCGGCTCAATTTTTTTTCTTCATCATTTCTAGCTTTAACAATTATATTGAGGTTCTTTTTATGGTTTCGTTTTTATATTACCCCCCACCATAGTCTCGTATGGGTTTGATGCTAACATGATACCAAGATAAATCACCCACTTGAATTATACCTTTACTTTAGTTCTTTCTTCCTCTGGAAGAAGAATTTTGTACTTTCACGACACCATTTGGTATAATAAATTTTTCCCAGCTTCGCAATCTTGGCCAGAAGCTTGCAAAAAAGTGATCCGTTTCCGAGTTGGTTATATATAAATAACTCGTCGAATTCATAATTCCAGTTAGATGTTTTTTAGGTTAAGTGACATATTTTCCCATAATATATAATATTAATTTGGTTCACTTTAGTCACACCAAGACTGATTATCTAGTATCGTTGGCTTCTAACATTCTGAGATTTCAACCCAAGCCCCTAATTTGTCACCGTAGAACTCCATGCAAATTATAATTCACCTCAGGAATGTCTTCTCATTTTTTGTAATCTAAGGAAAAATCCATAACCTAAACAATATTGGCCGCATAAAGGGAACACTACAAAAAATCCCCTAAATAAAATTCACATTTTTATATCAATTTTTCTGTACTTACAGTTGACTACCTATTTATGATTCTAGTCAATTACCCATTATTGATACACTTACTTGGTTTTCCTTTTGATGTAGTATATACTATTCTGCACAACGAAGAAATTTAAAACTGACTAACTTCTTTTTGGCCTAGGTGCTCATAATATCAATAACCCCATCCAAAATTAAGAATAGTACCAAAAATAATAAGTCAAGGCTAACAATAAAGATTATGGTCTTCTTACACTATGCCTTCTAGAATTTGTTTAGAGAAAAATATTTCCATGCATGCATTCATCAACAATATATAAATCTTGAATTTCACTGTATTCATTTCTTTTATATCTACCTGTGAATATCCTGACAATTATATAGCCACTCCCATCTATCTATATTCAGTCATTTCCATAATCCATACAATACAGAATATAAGTTCATTAAAACAATTAAACATATGACAATTCATATTGAAAGGTTTGAAAATAACTTGTATAATCATAATTTTTCCTCAAACCAACAATTAATAGCTCTACAGAAATTCTAACCAGATTTATAGATGAAACTACACTTGGACAAAACTGCACTTGGATGAAACACCTTCATCCCAACCATGAACTGATCCTCCAGTTCCCCCTCAACAACGATATTTTTCGAAAGGGAATCAACAACCTCTTGTGACTCCAAACAATGTTTTATGCCTCACCTCCCAAGTAGATTTTTCCTTAGAGATGTCCCTCTTTTTAGGGTTTGCCAACCCACTAGCCTACAATTTCTATCTTTTTTCCTTAAAGCCCACTTTTATCTCTCGCAATGCTATATTCCACCCTTTACTCATTGTTTTTATGTAACAAAGTGATTTAATACATTTTCTCTCCCATCATATTAAATCTTGTTAATCAGTGCCTAGGGATTTTTATGATTTATCTAAGGGAATATTAGTTTGATATCATTCACCAACTGTGGTTTTCGGATCTTGGAAAGAATCTCTTAACTCTAGCGTTTCTTTCCCAAGTAATTTCCATTTTTTTTCCAATAATAAAATTCATTTAATACATCATCATATTTTTATTTTCACTTAATTCAAGTCTACCATGGATTTCTAAACATCACATCTAAAATCAGTTAAATCTAAAAATAGAAAGGTATTTACATAGAAATACAGTGGTATTACATCTCCCCCCTCTTTAAATTAACACTTCCCTCGATGTTTTCTATTCACTTTCTTCATTATTGAGCAATGTTGGGTAGGCTTCTTTCATTGTCTCCTCCTGCTCCCAAGTAGCTTCCTCGGGTGTAAAGTGTCTCCATTACACTTTAACCTTAGAGATGACTCGACTCTGGAGCAAGATCTTTTTATGATCTAAGATGTGGAGTGGATCTAGCAGGAAATCTCCTTTGGGTTCCACTTGTATCATATTCCAATCAATCAGATGAGGATTATCATCAACCTATTTGTTTAATAAAGACATGTGAAAGACATTGTGAATTTTGATATGACTTGGCAAAGCTAGTTGATATGCTATTGGACTGACTTTGTCCAATATTTCAAAAGGCCCAAAAAACCATGGTGTCAATTTTGCACATGTCTTGGTTCTTAAGGTGAACTTCCTTGGTTTTACTCTTAAGTAAACATGGTCTCCAATATTAAATTCTTTATGGCTTATTTTCATGTCCGCATAGCTTTTCTGAACGTCCTATGAAGTTTTTATGTTCTGTCTAATCTTCCGTACCACCTTCTCCATCAATTTTTTGTAGCTTATCAAATTTTCAATATTTTCAGCTTATCCTAGAATTCCTTTCTGCTATAATTTCTGTTGAATTCCCAGATATTTATGATCTTGTTGTATTGAATTATTAATTTTTTCCACAAAACTTGTACAAATATTGTTAACAAATATTCCCATCAAAGCATGTGCATGTCTACTTAGAGGGTCTGTAATTTTGTTTTCTTTTCATTTTATATTTTTTATCAAATTCAAACTCATTGATGAAAGCTAGCCACCTTGATTATCTAGCATTTAGATAAGGTTGGCTAAAGAAATATTTCATATTGATGTGATCTTTCACCAAAGTAAACTTCTTTGCTAAAAAATAGCGTCTCCACATTTTTAGAGAATGTATCACTGCCACCAACTCTAGATCATATACAACATAATGTGTTTTCTTGCGGTTTTAGATTTCTAGAATCCTAGGCTAGTACTAAATTTTCCTCCATCAACACTCCTCCAAGGCCTTCCAAACAAGGATTAGTACGTAGTAAATTCCCTATTTGGATATGCAGTTTTTAGTATAGAGGATAGTGTTAGAAGTTATTTTAAATTTTCAAAGTTCTCCTAAAAGTTTGTTGTCTATTCAAATTTTGTTCCTTTCTTCTATAAGGAAGTAATGGGATAAGCCAAATTTGAGAAGCCCTCTATAAATATTCGATAGTCTCCTATGATTCTTATAAATGAGTGAACTACTGACACATCCTTCGGTATGGCCCAATTCATAATAAGCATGACCTTTTCAAGATAAAAGCAGTCCTTCCTTGGAAATGACGTGATCCAAATATTGTATCTTGTCTTTGTAAAACTCACATTTTCTAAATTTGGCATATAGCTAATGTTCTGTCAGAGTTTGTAATACCAATTTCATATTTTCTTCATGTTCTTCTTCATTTCTGGAATACACTAAAATGTCATCTATGAATACAAGCACAAACCTATTAATATATTTATGGATTACATTGCTCATTAAACACATAAAGGTTGTTGGTGCATTAGTGAGACCAAGGGTAACACTACGAACTCATAATGACCATATTTGGTTCTAAAGTTATCTTATGAATATATTCATCTTTCATTCGTAGTTGATGGTAGCCTATCGTTAAATCAATCATTGAAAATATAGTTTCTCCACTCACTTGATCGAAAAAATCATCAATTCGGGGTAGGAGGTATTTTTTTTTTTACAAGTAGCTTGTTCAATTGATGATAATCGATGCACATTCTAAATGTTTCATCCTTTTTCTTGACAAATAGTATTGCGCTCCCCCCGCCATGGTGAGACACTAGGTCTGATGTAACCTTTTTCCAATAGTTTGTGTAACTGCATTTTTAATTCCAATAGCTCTTATATGCTTATTCGATAAGGGGATTTCGATACGAGAGTGGCACCTGGTACTAAATCAATGGAGAAATCTATGTGTCTATGAGGGGGATAAACCTAGAATTTCCTCTAGAAAGACATCTTGGAATTCATTGATAACTGGTAAGGCCTCTAACTTTTCGTTTTCTATTTGTTGTTTATTTGTTTCCACCTGCACCATGTATATCTAACATTATTTTCTTGCATTCCTTTTCAGCTCTAACTAACCAGTTTTTCCTCTCTTGACCCATACAACTCACTGTTTTCTCCAAACAATTTATAACATTTCCCTGCCTCTCCAACTCGTGCATACCTATTAATAAATCATAGGATCATAAAGGAAGGATATTTAAATATTCTTCTCTATGATAACCATTTAAATCAATGAGACACTTTGTTATTTGATTGGTTACTTTTCTTTTTTTAGGTTTTAATTTACATTTTTCCACAATTTGAGCACTAATGTAACTTAAAATAGCCCCTTAATTAATTAAAATGGAAATAGTTTGGTTTAAAATGGTACCTTCAATCTCAATCATAGTAGATTGGTGCTTAGCTTGTCTTTCCTCTAGTTATGCGCTGATCCTGGGAACATTTTAGGCAACATCATTCAAAATCGTTGCTTGATGGACCCATTGAATATTGTGAATAGATCAGGGATTATGCAGAAAGTCCCTTAATAAGTAAGTTTCATCACAAGACCAACACTTCAACAGTCCTCTTTACTTGACCCCACCGCTATTTTTGTTATTTAATAATATGGGTTTTGACCCCGTATGTGACCATGCAGGCTTATTTACATTTCTCTTACCGAACTTCTTCCTATGATGATCTAGTCCAAAATTCTTAAGAAGGGGGTTTATGTCTTTTGCACTCATTACAAACATGGTTATGTTCTTATTTTTCCATGGTTTTAAGATTTCCTCTTGACTCTTGAACTGCTAATAACACAACCTAGATTTTCTTACTACCTCATCAATTGATTTAGGATTGTTGAGATCAATATTTCTTTGGAAGGGGTTGGTAAAGAGTTCAAAAATCATTGTACTTTGGCTTTTTCTTCTTTAATATAGGGAATGTATCATAATAAGTTTATAAATTTTGCTACAAACTCATCCGTAGTTAGTTGTCCAAGCCTTAACTGATGCAACTCCTTAGCATGATCGTCATAGTATTACTCACTTAGGTATTGAGACTTAAAGTGTTTCTAGAACTCCTCCCATGAAACACTCTTCTCTTCCAACATGTATACACTTTTGGCCTCTTTCCACTAGACTGTAGCTTTTCCCTGCAACTAGTAGATATCTAGTCTAGCCTTTAAATTAATCTCATACTCATATAATTGAAAATATTTTAACATGTTAAGAAACCATGCTTCCGCATCCTCTTCCTTTTCCCCATCAAAGGTAGGGGGGTTGATTTTCCTAAACTCTCCTTGTAACTCCATTTTTTTATTTTCTTTCTTTGATTTCGAATATGTTATATCTGATTCACCTCCACTTTGAGACTTCTATGACTCTCCTACCACCTTTTTCCTCTGCAGCCTTTCTGGTTCCATGCTTCTATGGCTAGAATTTTGAGTCAATTCTCTTATCATCCTCTCCTACTCCTCACTAGCCTTTAGCAGTCATTCATTATTGTTTTTAAGACAAGCCAACTCTTGTTTCAAGTTTCTGATGACATCCATAAACTAGGAGGTTTATGGGGTACTCCCATTACCTAATTCCATATACAGTTCTTCACTGTCTGATGAGGGGAATCCTTTGTCATTCTGTGGTGGTCTTCTTCACTTACAAACCTTATAACACAATACAACCTGTTATCGGTATTTCATATTAATATTTTTGCACATATTTCATTTTACTATGATGGTCCCTTATAGGCCCAATGTTGAAACTTGGCTTTGATACCACTTTTAACAAAACCCTCTTCATAATTTTTTTTTTTTTTTTTATACTACTTATACATTAATCATGTCCTCGACTCTTTTATAATGTTTCTTCTTCCTATAATAAACTTATCAGAATATGTTATGGCCTATTTTTTCTATATATGTATATAAGTTACATTAATAATTCTTGGTCGATTTAATGGGCACATGGAGTATGACTACATTGATCTTGTCGTTATGGAAAGGTATCCTTTACTAATTGTTAACACCTACAACATTTGATATACATTAGAGTTATGTATATATTTACACTTGTTCTTATGTTTGGTTGGCATGTAACCTTTAATTGTTTTATTGTGATTGCTTGGTTTATATTCTCATCAAGGGTCATTGCATTTATCACTATGTGACATAGGTATATGACATGTGGATTTAACCACTTCTAACCTCATTTAACATTTGATTATTTCTTAAATTAGTCATATGGATTTATTTCAACTACCAAAATTAGTTATTAGAGTGTTTGGAGATAAGGGTTTAGGTGACTACGTTGAATAGTTGGATGCCACATGGGTCAAGCCGATGTGAACTTCGCATGGCCTGTTGTACCCTATAGCCACTTACCATTAGATTTGAGGGCCTTCAATCTAATAACTAAGACAATCTATCCTCTTGTTTACTTAACGTTAGGGTTTGCATTCGATGTATTTCGAGAGTTTTCTTACCTTTCTCTATGGCTTTAGCTCCTATAACACCACTAGGATGGGGAAAGAATTATGCACAATTCGGTTCCTGTAAAAATGTTGTGGCCTTCTCCAGAGCTTTCGTGCCTCATTCTTTCTATAGAACAAGTAAGTTGTTCTACATAGCTATGTTTAACTACATTTAAATGCCCATTTTTGGGGTCTCTGCCTACAAGCTCACAATTTTTTTTCTTTTACATTGTCTCTGTCCATATAGGAGCATAGTTAGCTTTCCTATCTCATTTCGTGAAAAACACTGGGATGAGCTTAAATTTTCCTCTCTGTATTCACTTGGTAATTATCCCGTGTTTCCCATATTAAATATACTATTTTTATTTTTATTTAGGGTTACCTGTATAAACCACTCACTTTGCTAATTTTGATACTTACACCCGTAATTGTCATTATGTAGAAAGAGGCTAACCCTTCTAGCAGATTCTCTGGTGTGGTCTCAGCATGTCATGGGTACTTTGTTGTTGGTAAGTACATTCTCCTCCCTTTGATATGCATTTCCAGTTTTCCTTCGCAATTACAGAGTTGTTTCCTTTAAAGTAACCATTTTTTTCCATCCTATGTTGCACCTTTCAGGTAACTATTGGCTCATGGAAACAACTTGTTCTTCATTAGATAATCTATTTCTCTTGAATATTTTTGGTTCTTATTTTCTATATCTTTATTTTGACCTATTTTTCATTTTTTGTCAAGGGTTTTTTTTTTTACAAGTTACAAAAAGGTTCAGGTGTTGTCATTCATTGACTATCTTCTCTCACTCATACCAGGTTGGTTCCTTTGCCTCACCTTTGTTTATGAACAAAGTATTTCACACACAAGGGGGACAATGGGCCATCTCTAGTGTAGTTCCTTCTTGGTTAAGTTTGTTTCTAGATTCATTATGTGCTTTTCGGTATGAGTGTAGGGTGAAGATTTGAAACCCTTATTTGCTATTGGGTTAGTTGTTTTATCTATTTCTAGTATATAAATATTTAAGAGGGATACTACACCTTTGACTAGTCTTGAACTCATATTTTCACTGGAAAGTCTTCGGCCTTTTTTTCTCTAAGAGATGTACTCTTAGTTTTCTTTCCTAATGTTTAATATATGAGTATAAACTCTTAATTTCATGTATTATGACAAATTTGTTCCTGTGTAGTCTTATATGGTATTTTTAATATTCTTTTTCGCTTTCATCTTCTGTCTAAAAAACATCACCAATGTTGTTCTTCTTATTTCTTTTTCCTTGCTCATGCATGTATGTAATGAATAATAAATACCATAGTTTCATTAAGCTATGGTGAATAAGGAACTATTTAATGTGGTTTCTATATATTTGTCTTTGATCGAAATATTTATACTAATATATACATATTTCTGCTGTGGACACTGGTTACATATTTCTACTATGAGCTCTCCAACCAAGTAATTCAATTTTTTCTTCATAATTTCCAACTTCAACAGTTTTGTCTAGGTTCTTTTTATGGTTTCATTTTTATATTACTCCCCTCCACAGTCTCGTATGGGTTTGACATTAACAAGGTACCAAAATAACTCACCCACCTAACTTAGACCTTTACTTTAATTCTTTCTTCCTCTAGAAGAAGAATTTTGTACTTTCACCAGACTAATAGGGATAACAATTTTTTCCCAACTTTGCAATCTCATCCAAAAGCTTTCGGAAAAGTGCTCCCTTTCCAAGTTGGTTAAATATAATTGACTCGACAAATTCCTAATTCTAGTTAGTTGTTGTCTAGTTTAAGTGACATATTTTCCTACGCTGTATAATATTAATCTGGTTCAGTTTAGTCACACCAAGATTGATTATCTAGTATCGTTTCCTTCTAACGTTATGATATTTCAACCAAAGCCTCGAATTTGTCACTGTACCACCCCATGCGGATTATAATTTACCACAAGCACGTCTTCTCAGTTTTTGTAATCTAAGAAAAGATCCAGAGCCTAAACAATATTGGTCGCATATAATGGAACACCACGAAAATCCCTTAAATAAACTTCACATTTTTATATCAATTTTCCATATTTACAGTTTGTTACCCATTTATGATCTTGATCAATTACAGATTATAAATTTCTATGCTTGTTAATGCAATGTTCAAGCTCTCTTTGGAGAGTCTTCCTAGTTCCATCAACTTGTATCAGAGATGGTGGAGATTAGAGGGAGTATGAGCTTGTTTCTGCGTGGTAGAACTATGGGTAGAGAAAACAAAGGCCATGTGAGTTCCTACATAGAGGATCAGTGCCACTGCCCATCAGATATTGACAACGTGATTACTGTGTGAAGCCTAAGTTCCCAGTGTCATGGAGTAAGGATGAGTAGAGCATTGTGGTTGTGTGTATTTCACGATGTGTGGATTGAGCCTATTTGCAACTGTGAAGAGTAAGTGCAATGGTATTCATGGAAGGTTCCACCAGAGAACACTGCCGCTTTCTATTAAACAAATCACTTATGAGATCTAGTTTTATTGTTGCTAATGTTTGCCATGGAAGAGAGGAGTAAAGCTTGTCGTGGACCGATATTGTGTTGTTTGTCTCGACTTTGAGGTGTGGTGTAGCCAACGGAAGAGGCCTGTAAAGACTTGTTTTTGAAAGTATGGCGAGGAGGCCCATTAAGTTGAGAGAACCCTTGGTTCATAAGTAAACAAATGTGTCATGTTTCATTTTGAGTTTCAACAACAAATTTGGACTCCAAGTGAAAGAAATGAGGAGAATATTGCCCGCTAGCCATGCCTAGGGGAGGACCACATTATATCTCAGACCATACGAAAGTTCAAATTCTGGTTGTTGTTCTTCCCGTTTCTCTGTTGTGTTGGAATTGAAATGGCAGTGATAAATAATATAGGGCAACAACAAGTGGAAGTACGAGGATATGGAGCAAGAAAATGGCATATACCTGAGATGTTTAGTGAAGGAATCGTGGGGACAGAGAGTAGAGACAGTTTCAACCTTCCATGGTACTTTCCAAATTCAGAAGAAGTGAGAGAAGTTGTCATTGAAATAGTCTGGTTGTGTGTGTGAGGTTTATGTTAGTTGAGTAGGTGAAGGCCGAGATTTGAAAGCAAGGCATTCGTTGTTCGTGAAGCAAGGAGAGTTGTTTTAGTTGGCCATAAAATGTGTGTGTATTCACTCTTTGTTTTGAGCATGCAGTGGGCGTGGAGGAGCAATGTTCAAGTAAGCTCTGGAGCAATGGATAAACCGGGAGCTGCGTGGAGGAGCTATTCTAGCCCACTCTTGGAGGACACCGAGTCAGAAGATTGAACTTGTCAGAAGTTGAGCATTGTGCAGAGATGATTATGGTGCTATCAATTGAAGAAGTTGCTGTAGATTATCAATTGAAGAATATTGTGTTAAGTATTAATCACAAATGGCGCCGTTCACTGTTCAGATGGCACTGATCACTGTTAGGCAGTAAAGACATTCAGTGCAATTATTGCTCCTTTTTGGTTGAAAACCTCTATAAATTGCAGTGTTTAGTAATGAATTGATCAAGTTTTGGTGTGGATTTTGTTCTCTGTCATGGTATCAGAGCTCAGGTGAGCTGTGTTTGGCCAAGGTCGTGAGTCCTCCATGGTGTGAACGACAGGAAAAGTCTGCCTGTGGTCTGTGTGTGAAGATTGGTGTGGCTAAGTGTGAATGCACTATGTGAATCAAGCAGCAGTGTGGAGTGCATAGTGTTCTGTGATTGATTGGTTAGAGGAGTCGTTGAGCTGTTGCCTTGAGCACTGTCTAGAAGTGTTGCTGTCGTGTTGGTGTTGGCTACTGGTGAGTGGCTGGTGATGGCTGGTGCGTGCTGCAGATGCTAATCCTGTGAAGTTTTGCTACCTGAGGTGAAAGTTACAAGTGTCAGGCTTGTTGTAAGTAAAAGGTGTTGTTTCTAATATTTGCTGTGTTGCAAATATCATAGTGGCTGCAACATTCATGCAGGGAATTTTCATGTTAATTGAAAATCGTGAAAGTAATTTGAGTTAAAAAGTTTTAGCCATTTTTTTTACCTAATTTAAAACAAATCAAATCAAGTTTGGTTTGTGTTTTGTTAGGAGAAGTTTTTAAGAGATTTGCTTTATTTTAAGTGTTGAGACTAAAGAGGTGATTGTTTTTAATGAGAATATTCTCATGGAGTGATAAGGTTTTTGAGTATTTGTTTAGTGTTGTGAAAAGTAAAAAAAAAAAAATATGGAAATTTTTATAGTGAAAAGGAGTTAGTAAATATTTTTATGGTGCATGTGTGGTAAAAGTTTTCTGGGATTTAGTGAAATTTGGTGCATTTGGATTTAGATTTGGTGGCATTTTGGTGATTGGAGAAAGTTTTTTTTTTTCACCATGGAAAATTTGTTGCCTGATACTTATTTGAATGAATCCACCAAACTTAATGGAGGAAATTATGTGAATTGGGAATTCAAGTTGCTGAAAATTTTAGAAGGTTATAATTTGTGGTCCATTGTGAGTGGGGATCAACCCAAACCCGATGTTGCAGCTTCTATTCGAGATTGGGAGAGAAGGGAGATGAAAGCAAAGGTGTTTCTGTGTATGTCCGTAAAGGACAACATTATTCCTCACATCAGAGATTGTAAGACATCAAAAGAAACATGGGATATGTTGAAGGGTTTGTATGAAACAACAAATACAAACCGGATCTTGTTTTTGAAGACTAAGCTTTTATCTCTAAAAATGGAAGCAAATGAAAATATAAGCGATTTCATATCTCGTGTCAAAGATTTAAGTGATAAGTTAGGAGATATTGGTGAAAAGGTGTCTAGTACTGACTTAGTCACCATCACATTAAATGGCTTAGTGCAAGATTATCAAATGTTTGTTTCAAGTCTTTCAACTAGAGAGAAACCCCCTACATTTGATGAATTGACAGGAATTCTTCTACAAGAGGAGGAGAGGATGAAGAGCTTTAATTTGGGCTCTAGTAGTTCAGATTAGGCGTTGGTAGCCAAGGGCAAATATCCATACAAAGGCAAGCCATGGGACAAGAACAAAAGAGGCAAGTTTCAAGCAAAATAGGAAGGTATGACACAGTCTAAATTTCCAATCCATGATAAGAGAAATGATGATTGTTATTATTGTGGCAAACCTGGGCATCATTCTAAAGATTGCTATAAAAGGAAATATAATGAGTCTAGGCAAAGAAACAGAAAGCATAATGGAAATTTTGTGGACAAAGATACCTCAATCAGTGATGGATTTAAAAATCTTAAATTGTTTATTTCTGATGCTGCGTTGTCTGTGGAAAATGATGATGTGAATGTTTGGTTTATTGATTCTGGTGCATCACTCCATATGTCTTGTAATAAGGAGTGGTTTGATGAATATTATGAAAACATTGATGGAACATATGTTTACCTAGGAGATAACAGATCACTTAAAGTTCAAGGTTATGGAGTAATAGGTGTGAATTTTCCTAATGGAAAAGAGAGACAGATCCATAATGTGATGTATGTTCATGATATCAAAAAGAATTTAATTCCTGTTTCTACTATTGATGACCAAGATTTGAAGGTGGAATTTGTTAAATCACAATGTGTAGTGAAAGACATTCAAGATCAGTACAAGGTTATTGCCACAGGTACTAGAGTTGGAGGCTTGTATAAGTTGGATGTGACCAGGAAAAGTCATCAAGCATTGGCATCTACAACAATATCAATGGTAGATTTATGCCATCAAAGGTATGGACATCTAAATCACAAAGTTTTAATGATACTTCAAAAGAACATAATGGTTGAAGGTCTTTCTATCTTTAAGAATGATCATGTTGAATGTGAAGCATGTGTACTTGGCAAAGAACATAGGGAGGAATTTCCTATACATAAAGAAAAAAGGCAAAGGGAAATACTTGAATTAATTCATGTTGATGTATGTGGACCTATGAAAACTAGATCTACTAGTGGAGCATGGTATTTTCTTATTTTTGTGGATGATAGATCTAGGTATGCATGGGTTTATTTTATAAGAAAGAAGAGTGATGTTTTTGAGTACTTTAAAGAGTTTAAGAGTATGGTGGAAAAACAAACTGGTAATTACATCAAAATTTTGATATCTGATCGGGGGGAGAATACAAATCAAGAGAATTTAATCAATATTGTAAAAGAAATGGGATTCTGCAACAATTTATAGTGCCACATACACCTCAGCAAAATTGAGTTGCTAAGAGGAAAAACAAAACACTAGTTGAATGTGCACGTAGTATGCTTCAAGGTAAAGATATCTCTAATGGTTTTTGGGCTGAAGCTATTAATATTGTTGTTTATTTGAAAAATAGGATTCCAACCAAAAGTTTAGAGCTTAAAACACCTTTTGAAGCATTTTATGGGTACAAACCTAAAGTGAGTCATTTAAGAGTTTTTGGTTGCAAGGCATTTGCTCATATTCCAAAAGATGAAAGAAGAAAACTTGATGCAAAGTCAATTAAGTGCATATTTATTGGTTATTGTGATGATCATAAAGCATACAAGTTGTTTGATCCCAATACTCATATACTTCTTGCAAGTGGGGATGTGGTGTTTCATGAGAATGCAAATGAAGGTGATAAAATGAATAATACTAGTGTATGGTATGATATTGACGATTATGTCAAATTAGATACAAGTGTTGAATAAGAACAGGAACAAACACAGGAACACGTACAAGTTCAAGAGCAAGTAGCATCAAGTAGTCATGACACTCCAAGGAGAGGAGAGGAGACTCCACAAAGCCGAAAGATAATGAAAGCAGTAAAAATCCAAGAAGGTCATCACGTCAAAGTCAAGTACCTGTAAGGTATAAAGATTATGCATTAGTGTCTCTTGTTATGAATGTTGTAGAACCTTCAACCTATGATGAAGCTAAAGAATATGAAGAATGGAGAGATGCAATGAATGAAGAATATAACTCTATAATGAAGAATGACACATGGGAATTAATAGAATTACCTAAAAGCAAAGTTCCCATAGGATGCAAATGGCTTTATAAATCCAAGTTTAATGTTGATGGAAGTATTGATAAACATAAAGCTAGATTGGTTGCAAAAGGATATTCACAAACGGAGGGAATTGATTATGAAGATAATTTTGCACCTGTAGCTAAGTTGAACACAATTAGAATCATGATTCCATTAGCTACAAAATATAATTGGAAAATGCATTAGTTAGATGTCAAATCTGCATTTTTGAATGGTGAGTTAAAAGAAGAAGTTTATTTGGTTTAGCTTGAAGGGTTTGTAAAACAGGGACAAGAACATCTGGTTTGCAGCTTAAAGAAAGATTTATATGGTTTGAAACAAGCACCAAGATCATGGTTTGTGAAAATTGTTTCTTTCTTTTATGAGAAAGGTTTTATGAGAAGCAAAAATGATCCTAACTTGTACATCAAGGAAGATGAAGGCAAGAATGTCGCTTTAATATCTGTATATGTTGATGATCTTATCATAACAAGAAATGCATGCAAGTCGATTGAAGAAATTAAAAATCAGTTGTCACATGTATTTGAGATAAAGGATCTTGGTGAATTGCATTATTGTTTAGGTCTTGAAGTTTGGAGGGAATTTGGTAAGACACTAATCACACAAAGGAAATATACAAGGGAAATCCTTAAATGATTCAATATGACTGAATGCAAGGCAACATCTACTCCTTTAGAACATAATGTCAAATTGTGCAGTGATGATGGAACCAAAGAGGTGAATGGAACTATGTACCGTCAACTGGTGGGAAGTCTGAACTATCTCACCACTACCAGGCCAGATATAGCATATTCGTTAGCATACTTAGTCAATTCATGGCTAAGCCTTGTGAAAGCCATTGGAAAGTAGCAAAGAAAGTCCTTCGATATCTGAAAGGAACACTTAATTTTGGTATTATGTATACTGATGAATTTGATGTTGAATTGGCAGGTTATTCTGATTCTGACTGGGCTGGAAATCTAGATGATAGGAAATCTACTACTGGATACGTGTTCAATACTGGTTTAGGACTAATATCATGGAGCAGTAAAAAACAACCAATTGTTTCTTTGTCATCCCCTGAAGCTGAGTATAAAGCATTATTCAGTGCTACCTGTGAAGCAATATGGCTTAGAAGGATACTTGAAGATGTTGGAGAAACACAACAAGCACCTACAGTAATCAGATGTGACAATCAAAGCACTATCAAATTGGCAAACAATACTATATATCATGCAAGGACAAAACACATTGATACACAACATCATTTTGTAGGAGAAAAATTGCAATCAAAATAAATTGACTTATCATATTGTAATACAAATGAAAATGTGGCTGACATATTCACCAAGCCTCTTGGAAAGGGTAAATTTGAAATTTTTAGAAGTAAGTTGTGGGTTGTAGAAAATCTAAATTATGTTGTAAGCCTAGCTAAGACTTAGACCAGCAGGCAAGTTAACATGTAGATCATGATTAAGGGGAGGTGTCAGGTATTAATCACGAATGGCGCTGCTCATTATTCAGACAATGCCGATCACTGTTAGGCAGTAAAGACATTCGGCGCAGTTATTGCTCCTCTGTCGCTGAAAACCTCTATAAATTGCAGTGTTTAGTAATGAATTGATCAAGTTTTGGTGTGGATTTTGTTCTCTGTCATATTGCACGAGAAGATCCATGTTGAAGTCTTGCCTGACAGGAGGAAAGTGAAGAGTTGTGTTTCTGTGCTGCTATGCATAATGCGGAATGAGGGAGTTGGTGGTGAGCATTTGATTCTATACCTAGGGTTATAGTCCATGGTTTCCTAGCGCGGAGGCTTGAATATTGTTCGCTCTATTAAAAGAAGTTGTTCAACGAAGAGCTTGTGCAAATCAGCCAGCATGTGGAGGTTGTCATCCCATTGATTTTATGTTAGAGACGGAGCTCAGGTGAGCTATTGAGAGGATGCCCTGTGGAGCTGTGTGCAGTCCAACATTGTCTAGAAGAGGGCATACGGGTGATCCTAGCAACATGTGAGCTCAAAGCCAGAGTTGTAAACTCGATGGTGTGTGGAGAGCCAGAGTTGTGGGCTCATCTATGGTGTGAAGAGCCAAAGGAGGGCTCGATAGTGGTGAAGGGCAAGTGGAGTCTACCTTATTGTTGATGTTGTTGGAGAGCGTTGCTTCCAGTGGAGTGTTCGCTAAAGAGGGTTATGTTGCCTGTGACGCCTGTGTGGTATAGAAAGTATCTAGTGAAGTGTTCACAGATAGGAGTGTCTGAACTGAGTGTCCGCTGATGAAGATTGTGTCAACTGTGATGCCTCTATGACACAACTAAATCCAGTGGAGTGTTGGCAGATAAGAGTGTCTGCAACCAAGTGTCTGCTGATGAAGATTGTGATGCTTGTGTGGCATAGATCCAATGGAGCGTTGGCAGATAAGTGTGTATGCAACCGAGTGTCCATTGATGAAGACCGTGATGTGTGTGTGTCTTAGATCACAAATAGTATCTAGTGGAGTGTTGGCAAATAGGAATGTTTGCAACACTGTGTCCAGTGAAGAGAGTTGTGCTTTGTGAATCAACAACAAAAATGATAGCTCCCTTATCAAGGTTTTTTTCGCTGACTAAAACTTTGAAATTTAGGTCATTGTGATTAAGAGAAGATTTGTTAGAATAATCACGCTGCGTAATGGCTGTTGCCATGATGGCTAGTCAGAACAAGGCTGCTGCTGTATAACCTACTACCCTCTACTTGTATAAATTTATATATTTGTTAATACAATGATGAAGCTCTCTTTGGAGAGTCTTGCCAATTCCATCAAACACAATACTCAAAATAATTAAAACCACAGACTTAAAATAATTAAAACTGCACACTAAAAGAAAGATACAATACTTAAAAAAACTAATCCATACACAATCCTAACTAAAAAGAAAAAAAGCAACTTAAGAAAACTAATACTGGATAAACAACACTACATACAACCCCCCAAAAAAACAAAATAAAAACGTCCGTGATACACATGATACAGGCAAAACTGTATCGAAATTTCCATTTATGAAAAAATTTAATACTGATTGAAGTAATTCATGATCCACATTGGAACATCCAAAAGTGTCTCGAAATTTCCAATTGTCGGTACCCGTCCGTCCAAATGCGATCCAACACGGGTTTGGCAAAACGTCACGACTTCACGAGACCTCAATACCAAAATATAATTCACACGTTTTATTAACGTTCAATGATTTCCATCGTTTCAACACGTAGATCCTGCTTTTCTAATCATGACATCGCCACTGCCCAGGAATGATCGTGGATTGGATGGCAATGTATCAAGAGACTACATGACTTTTGCAATTCCATGTTTTGAAACCACTTTTCACACTATACAGACGACCAACTGATCCGTGCATATCCAGCACTTTATAAAGGTGGCATTAAAATATTCCAATTTCACAGTGTTGTTTATCCTTCGCTCAATAGCGATTCGCAAAGGCTTAGGTATGCTGTACGACAGCAGTGGAAATTACCGGCTCAAGGGAAATATGATGTTAAGCTTCCAGAACGGAAACGTTCTTTATTTAAGGTGCATGGACAACTGTTGAGACTGGCAGACGACCGGGCAGCGCAGGAATTTCAAATCCTAAGCACTCATTGAATTTAATTTGATAGTTGAGATTCTGAGTTTGGATATACCACGGTATTTATTGTCCACGGTTTAGAATAAGGCTCTCATTTTTAGGATTGAAATTGCAAAGAAGAGAAAAAGGTGTTATAAATAGCAGTTGTCTATAATGAGACTTTTTGGAAGCCTTTCTAGCTGGTTTTTCCAGTCAAAATCCGGCAGCAATTTATTCGAATAGCAAATTTGATAGCTAGTTTCTGCACAATCAAAGCGTCCCAGGGATTTTTCAGTTGCTGAATCCAAATATGCAGTTAAGAAGCCATTTTAACTGCAACAAATCAAGATTTAACCTCAATTTCTTCACCAGATTCATCTCCAAAAAGTCGCATTATAAACAACTCCTTATAAATATCATATGGAGTGCTGTCAAAGTGGGAAGCCTGAATGTGAATAATTTCTTATTTTATTAAAATAGAATTTTAATTGGATTGTTTTCACAACTCTCATGTTTATTTTATTAAAGTAGAATTTTTAATTTCATTGTTTTCGCAATTCTCATGTTTATTTGATCATTTTAGTACATAATGTTGATAGTGGAGAAAATATTTTTTTGGCACTAGTAAACAAATTACTCTGTACCAGTAATTTGTTCATTAAATTCTATCCAGCTCTAGTTAAAATTTCACTGTTTTTACCCCTCTCACCACATTTACAATTAAAAAAAAAATCTTCAACTTTTTTCAAATTTTTAACTGTATTTCACAAACAAATCACCTGTCAAATTCCATCACTACCCGGACCCATCCATGCACTTTGCAATAATGCGGTACCGTCACGAGAGGCAACTGCACCGCTTGCAATTTGCAGTACTGCTTCTGTAGCTCTCATCTGAGTTTTGTATTATGCTGAAAGATGAGTACAATCGTTGAGCTATTGATGATTGGATCATTCGGGAATGACTGAACATGTTACTTTTCTAACCTCTATCAACAGGTTCTAACATATCAGGACATCCATCGTAACTTTCAAGACGTGATTATAGGTATCTCAGCTGTCAACGGTCACAAACAAATGCTATAAACCACTTTTCACACGATACGGAGGACGATTAACTCTCTGCACACGCAGTAAAAAAACATTACGATTCTGGTTAAGGAATCAATCCAGACACGTTTTCACAATCACCAGAAATTCCCACTTCTTGATTTTAGTCTATTCAAATTGAAGACAACACCAGTTAAGCCAGCTAGGTATCAAAAATAATTTCAACTAGGTCAAACATTTTTTTGCTTTCTTAATTGTATTTGGCGTCGAATGAAAATTTTGCAACCCCAAAAATAGGAGGAGAAAAAAATTAATTGAAACCTTAAATTTGTTGTTCATGTATTTATCTGTCATGCATATTAATCAGAGTCAATCTAGAAAATTTGTTTAATTATATATCTATTTCTGGTCACCATTCCATAAAGGGCACCAAAATGAAATTTTGGCAACTAAAAGGAATACATAGAAAGGTTGAAGTATTGTTATTAGTCCTTGCTATCTCGCAATGGCATGGGACTATTACAATAAGTTTTGGGTCATTTGACATTAGTTGGTGGTGCATTATTGAAGATTTTTAATATCATGTTAGGTTATTTACTTTGTCATTCAATTGATGGTCTTATTTGACTTCTTCCCGAGGCGGAAGAGGTTGGACCATAGGTTATTCTAGTTTTAGGCAGTTCATTATTAGTTACTATTTTGGACTAATGAACTAATGTTAACATTAGTTTCAGTTGCTTGTAGGTTGGTTTATTAGTTTATTTGTAGGTTGGCTTATTTGTTGCAGTTAGCTTACAGGTTGTTACATGTATGTGTGCATGCAGATGCAAGTGGTAGGTGGATTGATGGACTTCCTAAAACTTCCTCTGCCTTGTCTTTCCTCAATGCTTCCTCTGCTTTGTCTTTTCTGGATGCTCTCGTTAGAAGGGTCTTCCTGAACGGAGTGTGAGGGTAGGCTGCAGACCTCTCTTTGGAAACCTAAGTTGTTGTAGACCTCCTCATAGAAGTTGCATTGTTGATGGCTTCCGAAATAGGGATACCAAGTGAGATGAAAGGAGGCGAGATGGCGATGGCGGTGGTGGGAGGCTTACTCTGGGCCTCGATCCCTAATTGGGACCGAAAAGGATGTTGTGAGTACTATTTCCTCCTCTGGTCATTCCTCAGTGGAGCAAGAGGCCCTAAATCTGTAAGCAGGATGGCATGACTGGCAGGCTTGTGTACTAGACCCTCTACAGTGACCCTGGTTACTTTGATACACCCCGAGCTGTACTAATCGGGCTAAAGCCCCTACGTATGCTAAGCTTCATGCCCCTTCTTTTTCCACATATTGATCTTTGGCATACACAGAATGTGGCTGGGGGTGACTACACCAACCTTTGCCTCTTTTTTTTCATATCTGCACGTGGAGAATGATCTGCGCAAATGCAGGAAGCTTTTGGACATGCTTTGGGAGGATTTGCCTCCTATTGAACCAGAGAAAACAGGGAGAGAAGACCTACAGTGCCTACACTAATCGGCCCCAGGGGCAGATGGAAAAGTGTTCGTTCTTTTCTATAGGCAGATTGAAGGCAACATGTTCTGGGTGCAATGTCCCAGAAGTGCACTTTGGATTGGAATCTCTGTGGGATGGAGAGAAGGAAGTGAACGCACGGGAGAAACAAAGGGGAATGTAGTTGGGATATGGTTCTGCACGTAGCTCAGGGAATGTGTATGACACCGGCAGTAGCTAGTATTGTTTTGAGGGTCACTCATCATTTGAACAGGTAGGGAGTTAGGACGGTTAAACAACCAACAACGTAAACATCTCAGCCAACAACTAAGGTAGCAAGAAGAGTAATGGTGCTGAATAGGGAATATGAAATTTGTTTAGGAAGCTATGAAATTTGTGTTGGTTAACCTACAAATCTGATTTGATGGAGGTTAACATAAATCAGATCATTTGTACATGTTAGTTGCTAATAACTCATTGTGAACACATTTCATTATATTCAACATTATCCATGCAACATCGGCATACGTGTAAGTTACTTTTGTTGTTATATAATAAAGTTAAAAATCATCTAGTGGTGACCTGAGTGCTTCCACTTTTGTTTCCACTTTTGTTTTTGCTTCCACTCGACTTCATTGGTTTATATTAGGCAAGTAAAAGCATTACTAATTAATCTTACTACTGATTAAATTGTTTGCATAGGGTCGTCGTATGCTCTTTGTAAGTCTTAGGGTTTTGCAGACTATGAAGGTACTGTTTATGTTATCACATTGTATTAGGCCTTTGAACTCTGATTCTCAGGTATTAGCTCAACCGTGTTTTCTTGGGTCAATCATGTTCTACTTCATTATAACCATAGGCGTACTTGAAGGGCATGCCAAGAATCAATCAACAATATTTGTGAGCATGTATACTGTGTTTTTTCTTGTTTTTTCATTGATAATGTGATATGTAGAAGTTTAGAACACTACCACCCTATTTTTATGGGTGTACTTGTATCTTTTGAGGCATTGCTTTCTTTGTAGCTTTTAAAAATTTTGTATAATTTGGATATTTTAGGACTATGCTGTTATTCAACTTCATTGAGTTTGAAACCAAATTAATAGAAATATCCATGAGTTTTTGGCAGCTCCCTTGATCCTTTCACACAATTTTTATCTACTTTACAACGCCTGGAGTAGCTAGAATTTTTTTAATCTCTAACTAATCCGAAGAGAAAAATAGAAGGACTACCCAACCATTGCCCTTATTTCTTGGGCCAAAGGAGACAAGATTTGATGGGGTGAGCCGTTTTAAAATTTTTGTATGATTTGGATCTTTTGGGACTCTATTGTTATTCAACTTCATTTGAGTTTGAAATAGAATTAATAGAAATATCCATGAGTTTTTGGCAGGCCTAGAGTGGTTACAATTTGTTGAATCTATAACTAATCAGAAGAGAAAAATAGAAGGACTACTCATTCATTAAGCTGAATACATTCAATATAAAGAGACTTGATTCCATTTTAGCAGGCATTATATACTCTACGCTCCCTCTCAAGAATCTAGAAATATAAAATCACAAGTTGTAACAAAAGTTACTGTGTTTTCTTGGGTCAATCATGTTCTACTTCATTATAACCATAGGCATACTTGAAGGGCATGTGAAGAATCAATCAACAATATTTGTGAGTGTGTATACTATGTTCTTTCTTGCTTTTGTCCTTGATAATCTAATATGTAGAAGTTTAGAACACTACCACCCTATGTCTATGGGTGTGCCTGTAGCTTTTGAGGCATTGCTTTCTTTCTAGATTTTAAAAATTTTGTATAATTTGGATCTTTTGGGACTTTGTTGTTATTCATCTTCATTCGAGTTTGAAACCAAATTAATATAAACATCCATGATTTTTTGGCAGCTCCCTTGTTCCTTTCACACAGTTTTTATCTGTTTTACAATGCCCAAAGTAGCTATAATTTGTTGAATTTCTAACTAATTCGAAGAGAAAGATTGAAGGACTACCCAACCATTTCCCTTCTTCCTTGGGCCAAAGGAGTCAGGAGTTGATGGGGTGAGCCATTTTAAAATTTTTGTATAATTTGGATCTTTTGGCACTCTGCTATTGTTCGACTTCAATCGAGTTTGAAACCAAATTAAAAGAAATATCCATGAGTTTTTGGAAGTTCCCTTGTACCTTTCACACATTTTTTATCTGTTTTACAATGCTGAGAGTAGCTACAATTTGTTGAATCTCTAACTAATCTGAAGAGGGAAATGGAAGGATTGTCAATCCATTGCCCTTCTTCCTTGGGCCAAAGAAGTCAAGAGTTGATGGGGTGATCCGTTACAACTGTATTGGTATCCCAATGCCACTACCCACCATTTGTCAGCCATTTGACAAGACATGTGACTCAACCTATACTTTCATGACTTTACAATGAGGTTTGGAAATGGTCTTGAAAGTTTAGACATTGATTGTGTTATAATGAATGATAATATGGCTTGTTCAAAGGTAGTTCATCGATTGAACGATGATTTCATGGGATGTTATTTTTGAGCCATACTCTATGGTTTCTCTCCTTTTCCTTGCTTTCAATTATTGAGTTGAGGCCTCCATCTTTGGTAGTGCCCACTACCTTTGAACTCCCTTACCAAGTGTTCCTTTATGAATGGATCATACCAATTCCAACCAACGTGGGTGTATTAGATACCAAAATTTCCCTATAAATAAAGCTTAGATTTTTGCAGAGTACTTTTCTTGGTCCTTTCATATGTAAATTCTACTATAAATCAAGTGAGTGATTGAACTAACAAAGACATAAGACTATCTATGGGTGTGCCTGTTTCTTTCTAGATTTTCAAATTTTTGTATAATTTGGATCTTTTGGGACTCTACTGTTATTCAAATTTATTTGAGTTTGAAACCAAATTAACAGAAATATGCATGAGTTTTTGGCAGCTCCGTTGTTCCTTTTACACAATTTTTATCTGTTTTACAATGCCCATAGTAGTTACAGAATGACTACCCAGTCATTTCCTGTATTGCCACTGAAGGCATGCATAAATATCCATAAAGAGCTACTTAGGTGATTCCCACAACACAATTACCCTGCACCTCAGATCATGCACCTCTAGCAACCAGTCTTCTAGAAATTAGTTGCTGATTATTACAGGTATATCTCATAGGAGTATGCATTTAAAGTTGTCTTAGAACTCTGTCGGATTGCACCTGAAAATTTGGGTGCATGACCTTGAAAAGTCTACATTTCATTCCAAATACTCTTCCAATCGAAAATTCCTTGTAGTTTTTTTTACTTGCAAATTTGATTCAGGTAGCTTGATTCTGAGGTTTAAATGACTTCCTTTTGCTCAGTTATTACAGATTTAATTTTAAGATATGTATCACTATGGCTAAATTATGTTGTTGTAGTTTGTTAAATCAGGATGTAAAGACTTGTCATAGTTCTTCTTATTCCTCTTCATTGTTATGTACTTCAGAAACAGTGATTCAAAATGGCTGATCTTTGTACTGAATGTCTTATAGTTGATTTTCAATTTTATGATTTGATTCCATGGGAAAATCTTGGACATGTATAACCTTCTTCACTTGAAAGTTACATTTGATTTTCTATATTTATTTGGAAGCAGAATTTGTCAGGATGTATGGAAATTCTAATAAAATCTAAGCTCGCTTTTAACATTTGAATGCCTTTTTTGAATGGAGATTTTCCTACTTTTGAGTTGAATTTTAAGGATGTCTTTGTTCAATCTTTTAAGAGTGGGTTTCTTGGAGCTGAAGCCTTGATTCTGGATGATTATATTGTGGAAAGGGTTGTAGTGGGAATTAACTGAAATTGATTGAGTGTGAGGGACCAATATGTTCATAGCAACTGATACAAATTTTCTTTGTCTTCTTATTTGGATATGCCTGAACTAAATATGTTTGAGCCACTGCTCACACCTCCACTGCTATATAATTGACTGGTTCTGGTCATGGATTAGCGTCTCGAACAACCGACTCTTCCATCTATCCTCACCTCTACCTACATATTTTACCTACATATGGAAATGTGAAAAGAGGCTTTGTGCCTACATAAGATCAGGGTCAATAATTGCTTCAAACGCATATGCTACTATTGGCTCTGGAATGATAGGCTAATGCTGGATCTTCTTGAGATATAACTACTTCTAACACCTTTTCTATTAGTTGCCATTTATACTAAAATTCAATTCTTTATTTCTTTATCAATTATTTCTGTTCATAACACATAATAATATATAAATTATATATAAATATATAAATATATATACTATAATAACAACAACATACAAAATCTACCTCTGATTGTATCTTAGATAATTGTATTCTTTAGGATATCATATCCCATAGAAAGAAATCGACAACCTTTTCTAGTTTATATCTCTCTTTCCTATATTGAGATGAGAAGGGATTAGATTGAATTATCTCGTCCCTCGATTCCTTACAGAGTCAAGATTCCCTATATAAAATAGAAGGGTAAGTTGAGGGTCTTCTATGATAAACTTTATCTACTACTCTATAAAGACTTAGGAAATAGAATCTCTTTTTTAGTCTAGCAGATAGAAAGAACTATGGCAATTAATACAAGAGCAAGAGACAAAGAGAATAACTGGTGTATTGTAATTTCACTAAATTTTTACATTTCAACTGCTTAGACTTGGTCAAATCACTAACTTGCCAACATGGAATTATGTGGCAAAATCATAACTTTCAAAATCAGAGGTAGAGGAAGTTGGGGATTAGGTAACAGAAATACTGATTTCAGTAGAGAGTGAGAATACTGAAAGTTTCAAAACATATTTGGACTTAAGCGACTAAGTTCCTAGGTATCTTAGATTTTTTAATTGCGAAAATTAAGATGACAAGATCAGGTTTGAAATAACTTGAGAAATTGGGTTTCAGATTGAAGGGGAAGATTTGCAAATCTCTCTGTAATTCTTGGTGGTAGCCATTAATGGTCATGTTTCCCCTCAAAATTAAAGGTGATTTTTTGATCTTTAGAGGCATGCTTGGGGACTTATTTGAAGATAAAAGTGATATTCTCATTGTAGAAAACGATGCTGCCATTTTCTTGGACTTATTGTGACAGTAGTAAATGAATTATTTCCTAAATGATTAAGAATCATCTTCCAGCATTTGTTCAATTCTTTAGTAGTCGATACAATTCAAGTGTCTAAGCTACTTATTGCGGGCTTAATAAAGGATATGTTATTTTCGATGCAAATAATATTTTCTTTAGAAGAGTTGTTATATGTAAATGAATGCACATCCATTGAATATGATTAAGGCAATCCCTCTAGCATTTATTGAAGCCTATAGTAATCGATACAATTTAATTGCCTAAGCTACTTATTCCATAGATTTTAGATTATATATTTGTCTGGCTTGATCCTTCAGCTACTGGAGAAAGTTGAAGTCTTGAAGTGGTCAACATGGCACAGGGTGAAGTCGCTAAAATATTTTCAGATATGGGTTAGCGTTGTGCAGAACTAATTTATGACAAAGAAGTTAGTGTTATCATGCTAAGGTTTCAAATTGAAAGGAAGAATTCTGATCAGCTGTAGCCTTTATAAGGTCAGTGAATATTGCAAACTACAATCTAGAGAAGAAGATTTAAAAAACTAATGAAACTGGCATTCTAAAATGAAAGCTTATTAATACTAGTAGAGCATAACTGTTGTATTGGAATTTCACTGAATTTTGACATTTCAACTCCTTAGACTTGGACAAATAAGACTTTCGATTTTATCTGTTTTACAACATCGAGAGTGGCTACAATTTGTTGAATCTCTAACTAATATGAAGAGAAAAATAGAAGGAGTACTCATTCATTAAGCTTATCACATTTAATTTAAAGAGACTTGATTCCATTTTAGCAGGCATTATATACTCTGCCCTCCCTCTCAAGAATCTAGAAATATAAAATCACAAGTTCTAACAAAAGTTACTGTGTTTTCTTGGGTCAATCATGTTCTACTTCATTATAACCATAGGCATACTTGAAGAGCATGTGAAGAATCAATTAGCAATATTTGCGAGTGTGTATATTGTGCTTTTTTTGCTTTCATCCTTGATAAAGTGATATTTAGAAGTTTAGAACACTACCACCCTATGTCTATGGGTGTCCCTGTAGCTTGTGAGGCATTACTTTCTTTCTAGCTTTTAAATTTTTTGTATAATTTGGATCTTTTGGGATTGTGCTGTTATTCAACTTCATTCAAATTTGAAACCAAATTAATAGAAATATCCATGAGTAGTGCTTGAACTAGAAAAGACATAAGACTATCTACGAGTGTGTCTGTAGCTTTTGAGGCATTCCTTTCTTTCTAGCTTTTAAAATTTTTGTATAATTTGGATCTTTTGGGACTCTGCTGTTATTCAACTTCATTAGAGTTTGAAACCAAATTAATAGAAATATATATGAATTTTTGGCAACTCCATCGTTCCTTTCACATAGTTTTTATCTGTTTTACAATGCCTAGAGTAGCTACAATTTGGTGAATCTCTAACAAATCTAAAGAGAAAAATAGAAGGACTACCCAGCCATTGCCTATATTGCCACTGAAGGCATGCATAGATATCCACAAAGAGCTACTTAGGTGATTCCTACACCACAATTACCCTGCATGTCAGATCCTCCATCTCTAACAACTATTCATCCAGAAATCAGTTGTTGATCACTGCAGGTATATCTCATAGGAGTCTACGTTTAAAGTTGTCTTAGCATTCTGTCGGATTGCACTTGAATATTTGGGTGCATGACCTTGAAAAGTCTACATTTCCTTCCAAATAGTTTTCCAATTGAAAATTCCTTATAGTTTTGTCTTGCAACTTTGATTTAGGTAGCTTGATTCTAACTTCCTTTTGCTAGGTTATTACAGATTTAATTTTAAGATATGGATCACTGTGGCTATGTTGTAGTTTGTTAAATAAGGATGTAAAGACTTGTCATAATTCTTCTTATCCCTCTTCATTGTTTTGTACTTCGGAAATGGTGGCTCAAAATGGTTGATATTTGTACTGAATGTCTTATAGTTGATTTTCAATTTTATGATTTGATTCCATGGGAAAATCCCAGACATGTATAACTTTCTTCATTTGAAAGTTACATTTAATTTTTGATATTTATTTGGAAGCAAAACTTGTGGTGTATGACAATTCTGATAAACTCTAAGCTCACTTTTAACATTTGCACCTACATAAGCTCGAGGTCAATAACTGCTTCAAATGCATATGCTGCTATTGGCTCTGGAATGACAAGCTAATGCTAGGTCTTCTTGAGATACAACTACTTCTAACACCTTTTCTATTAGTTGTCATTTATACTAAAATTCAATTCTTTACTTCTTTATCAATTCTTTCTTGTTCAATAACTGCATACATAAACATGAATATAACAACACACATACATATATCTACCTCTTGATTGTATTCTCAAGATAATTGTATTCTTTAGGTTTCATATCCCATAGAAAGAAATTGAAAACCTTTTCTATGATAAGCTTTATCTACTACTTTATAAAGCCTTAGGAAATATAATCTCTTTTCTAGTCTGGTAGATAGAAAGAAGTGTGGGAATGAGTGGAAGAGAAAGAAACAAAGAGCATAACCGTTGTATTGCAATTCCACTGAATTTTGACACTTCAACTGCTTATACTTGGTCAAATCACTAACTTGCCAACTAACTTGCCAACATGGAATTATGTGGCAAACTCATAACTTTCAATCCAAGTAACTAGCCACGTACTTCTTCATACCCTGCCAATAGTATTCCTTTCGAAGTGCAGTGATCATCTTTTGATAGCCTGGGTGTCTAGCATAATGGCTCTTATGATACTCTTCCATTATCAGATTTTTAATATTATCCCGATTGGGCACAAACAACCTTCCTTTATGATATAACATTCCAACAACATCCAAAGCATAATCCGGTTGTTTTTCTTTGCTGGATGATTGTTGTACTTGTTGCTTTATTTGTTGAGAAACAATGTCTTGTTCGGATGCGTTATTAATCATTTCCACGAAGGGGCTTTTCCCTTCACTACAAGAAATCTTGTATAAGCATTGCAATTTTCGACTAAAAGTGTTCGCCACCCGATTCTCTTTCCCCTTTAAATGTTTGATCTCAAAATAAAATCTGCTTAGGAAATCCACCCACCGTGCTTGCCTTGCATTTAAAGTGGGATGGCTAAAATAAATGGTCAGACTGTGGTGGTCTGTCAACAACAACAATTTCCTTCCCATAATATAATGTCGCCACATTTTCAGGGTGTGAATTACAGCTACCAATTCTAGATCGTAAGCAGAATTTTTCAGATCATGCTTTTAATTTCCTTCATTCGTATGCTATCACCCTTCCTTCCTGTGTTAACACACCACCTATCCCTTCCTTACTTGCGTCCGTGCACACCACATATTCCTTGCTGGGATCGGCTATACTTAGAATAGGCATCATAGTGAGTAAATGTTTGAGTTCTTCAAAACTTCTTTGGCACTCAGGGGTCCACCTAAAAGTTCTTCCCTTTTTCTACAAGGAGGTGATTGGATAAGATACTCTTAAAAATTCCTCAACAAACCATCTGTAATAGCCTGCCAAACTCATGAAAGACTGGATGTCCGCCACATCCTTGGGTACCGGCCATTCCATAATGGTCCTTATCTTTTCGGGATCCACGACGACCCCATATTTAGTGATGATGTGGCCCAAATACTGTATCTTCTCTTTAAAGAATTCAAACTTACTGAACTTAGGATATAATTGGTTTCTCAGAGGGTTTGCAATACTATCCTAACGTGCTCCTGATGCTCCTCTGTAGTCCGAGAGTAGATCAATATATCGTCAATAAATATTAGTACAAATTTGTACAAATATCGATGAAACATATTGTTCATCAGACAAATAAAGGTGGCAGGGGCATTGGTTAACCTGAAGGGTAACACCACAAACTCATAGTGGCCATACCGAGTCCTAAAAGTTTTCTTAGCTATGTCCTCCTCTCTAATCTAGATTTGATGATACCCCGATCGCAAATCAATCTTTGAGAAAATTGTTGTTCCCCTTACCTGGTGAAATAGATCATCTATGTGGGGTAGGGGGCACTTGTTTTTAACTGTCAATTTATTTAACTGATAGTAGTCCATACACATATGAAGGGTCCCGTCCTTTTCCTTGACCAATAGTACCGGGGCTCCCCAAGGAGACACACTGGGGAAAATGTACTTTTTGTCTAACAGCTCCTGTAATTGCATCTTCAACACTGTCAATTCCGGTACACTCATTTTGTAGGGTGCCGAGGAGACTAGGGCTACTCCTAGCACTAGTTCGATGGTAAAATCTATGTCCCTTTTGGGTGGCAATTTGGGAATCTCTTTCGGAAACACATCGACAAATTCTTGTATCACAGGTATATTCTCCAACGTGGTTGTTTTATATTTTGAATTGGTATACCCTACTTGGATGGCATAAATCTGACACCCTTTTCTGATGCATTTGGCTAACTATGAGGCTATTATGGGCCGAATCTGCACTAGCCGCTTAATCCCTTGCATCTCTTGTTTTATTCCAAGTTCATCCTTATAACTAATAGTCTTGGTTTTGCAATTAATTATGGACCAGTGTCTTTCTAACCAGTCCATACCAGTTAATACGTCGCACAAACCAAGGGGAAGCACATTTAAATCTGCTGTAACAGACTGTCTTGCTACCTTTAAAGGGCAGTTTTTGACCTTAGTCGTTACTCGTCTTTTTGCTCCCATTGCCAACTGAACCAGCTAAGGGTCCCTAAACTTAATTGGTTGCAACTTGCATTGCTCCACGATTCCAAGACTAATATAATTTAAGGTTGTACCAAGGTCAATTAAAATAGTTACAGCAAAGTCTAAGAGTTTACCTTCAAATTCCACCATGGTCGGTTGGTACTCCGCCTAGCGGTCTTCCAACGCGGCATTAATATTTGGCAGACTCCATCCTACATAACCGACTGTAGAGGCTTCATAAACATGGGAAACCTGTTCTTCTCCTTTTTGTTGTGGAAAATTTTTCACATAATGGGGACCACAGCGCCAACATTGCATTGGGGGCCTTGACGTCCCTTCATTGTCTACCCTCCCGGTTTGTTCATTGATTCTGGACTCATTGGGGGGCTTTAACCAGAGGGTATTCTTTTGTGAGTTTCTGTTGTTTTCCCCTTTAGTAAATCCTTTGTTACCTCCACTGCGATTACCTTTAGAACTTCCAGCATGCTTGTTGGTCCTTTTATCGAATCATTTCTTACCTAGAATATCCCCCTTCTGCTTACTCTGCTGGTAGAAAATTTTGGCTTTGCGTATAGCCTCATCCATTGTCTTTGGGTTGTCAAATTCGATTCTCTCCCTCATACTTGCAGGGAGACTACTGGCAAATCTCTGCACTTTTTCTTTCTCTTCTCGTATATAGGGCACATAACAGAGTAAGGAAGTAAAACGAGTAATAAATTCATCCATAGTTTGTTGCCTCAAATGCAGGTCATGGAATTCTCTGGCCTTCTCATCGTAGAAGCACTCGGTTAGGTACCTTTCCTTAAAATATCTTTGAAATTTCTCCCAGGTGATATTCTGTTCGCTTACTCCTTTTACTATCTTAACTTCCTCCCACCACAAGGTGGCCTTTCCCTATAATTGGAAAATGGCCAACCGTGCCTTGAGGTTGTGATCATACTCATACAGCAAGAAGTATTTGTTCATATTGATCAACCAGGCCTTTGCTGCTTCCTCCTGTTCTCCATCAAAGTGCGGTAGCTTAATTTTACGAAATTCCCCTTGCAACTCTATCCGTTTCCTTTTAGATGTCTGCTGGTCAGAGGCATTATCCGAGCATTCCTCCTCCCTGCCTTCTGATTCTTTGAGCTTTGTGTGGGGATTCTGTTCTCCTGACATTCTTTGATGTTCAACACTGGGATTCGGTGGCTGCCAATTCTATCTATCGGATAAGCTTTAGATGATCCTTTCCTGCTCCATAGTTAACCTTGCATTATCACTACAACAAAACAGACAATTTACACCAGATTTAGCACCATATTTTAGTGTATTTTTCTCTCCATTGGGATGAGTGGCCTGGCACTAAATCTGGCTCTGTTGTACAATTTTTAAAGCATCATTTTTTGTGCCAAATTTTGCATCATATTTTGCACCAAGATTTGTACTTGGTTTTACAACAGGTTTTGCTTCTAGTTTTGTGCCATTTTTTGCATCATTTTTTGCTCCCTATTTTGTGCCATTCTTTGCTTCTATTTTTATGGCATAATTTGCATCAAGTTTTACACCATCTTTTGCATGTAATTTAGTCCCTTTTTTGCATCGAGTTTGTGCCAGTTTTTGCATCTAGTCTTATGCCATTTTTTGCTTCTAATTTTGTACTTATTTTTACATCTATTTTTGCACCAATTTTTCTGCCTTTTTTACACCATTTTTTGCATCTAATTTTGCACCATATGTTGAATCTGATTTAGTGCCAAAATTTTCATCCATTTTTGCACCATTTTTTTCATCCACTTTTTCATTTCATTTATCCCTTTTTTGCATCATTTTTTGCAACTAATTTTGCATCATTTGTTGCATCCAATTTAGCATCATTTTTAACAACATTTCCTGCATCCAATTTTGCATCTTTTTGAGCATCTAAATTTTCACCCTATGTTGGACCATGTGTTGCGTCCACCTTTGAATCCCATTTTGTGTCTAATGTTATGTTCGATTTTGAGCCATTTTTTCGTCTACTTTTGCATTTGTTTTTGCACAAACTTTTGAATCATTTGTTGCACCTCATTTTGCATCCAATGTTGCATCCAAATTTGATCCATTTTTATGCCCATTTTCACACCATTTTTTCTACATTTGTGTCCAATTTTTCACCATTTTTTATGTCCAATTTTGCTTCGTTTTTGGTGTCTAATTTTGCATCATTTTTGGCATCCAAATTTGCATCCTTTTTTCTGCGACATTTTGTGTCCACATTTGCATTTCATTTTGCAACTAGATTTTAGTTTGAATTTTCATCTAGTTATGCATCATTTTTTGCATCCGTAGTTTCACCTTTTTTTAGTCCCATTTTGCTTCTTGTTTTGTGTCTTTTCTTATATCCTTTGTGCACCCAATTTTTCATCCTAATTTTACACCATTCTTTGCATCCTCATTTTGGTGTCCATTTTTGCATCCTTATTTGCATCCAATTTGGTATCTTTTTGTATGCCCTATTTTGTTCCCTTCTTTGTGTCTAGTTTTGCACCCTTTTTTAATTCCACTTTAAAACCCTTTTTGTCTCATTGTTTGCATCTTGTTTTGATGGCTAGTAACATCCAATTCTACTCCCAATGTTGCATCGATGGTTACATCCACTTTTGGCTTGTTGTTTAGAGTTTTACTTTTACTTCCATTTTACTAATTTTATTACATAGTGAAATATATTACAGTTTCTAAATATCATTTTGTTGTAGGATTTAATCCACAATTAGATGAACATAAAACCCTCTCAATTTATCCCAAAAACCTAAGATAGACTGATTAAGAGAAAGGTTGTTCTAAGGCTCAGGATTCTTAGTAGATCAAGATGTGGAGTATAGATTAAGAAAAGAAGAATGAATTCATGTGAGTCCTCGCATGCAGGTCTTGTTGGATTTTTTAGTGTAGTTGGGAAGCACTCCTAGGTAGCTCCAAATATTGGTCCTACACACAAGACATAGAACAAAGAAAAATTCACAACATAATATCTTGATAATTGAAACTATCATAAACATAAATATTACTGAATAAATAAATATAAACCAAAATCCCATACATTCATTAGTTAAATAGGATAAGTAAAGAATGAATAGTAGCATATGGAAGGAAGAACAACTAATCTATATTAATAAAGGAGTTGGAGGAAAATTACAACCATCATATGCAGTTGCAACAACACCTCCCCCAACTCCTAGCTCCAAAACCATCCCTCTCAAGATAGATCTCAGCAGCGTGACAATACACAAATTCCCATCATTTCCTCAATGGCCAAGCCTCCAATATATACGAAAGTGAACGCTATGAAGATTTCCCAAATTCCTCATTAGTTCAATTTTGGCAAAAGCTTTTGGGTGAATAATGTTTCCTCATATAAAAATGGCATTTTCCACTTTTTAGATGCTTTTGTGCTTAGGAAAAATCTTCCCCATGCTTTATGGCTCTTTCCCACTTTTGTATGCTTTTATTTTTTAAGAAAAATCTAAAGATGAGGATAAAGAGATCACATTCCACCATATGAGTTTCCGAAAGTGAACAAGAGTTCAAATTCTAGTTAACTCGTGCTTTTTTCCTCTCATTAGAGGAATTTTCATTTTAAAATGTTAGCACTGAATTTCCATGTCATAATGTGTAAGCCAATTAAAATCCTTTAAAATTTAAAAGACATACAGGTGTGACTAGGCAGTGGATTTTTTTTTAATAATATAACTTACCTATCTTAACTATGAATGGTGCCCAAGTGACCCAAAACTATATTAAATATTAAGAATAAAATTAATATCTTAATCTATAAAAGTTAGAATATCAAGAATATTTTTAATGAAGTGTAAATCATGGCATGTTAAATAAATAAATCTAAATATAAAATCCTAAATCCTAAATTTAATTTAAATTTTGTTAAATCTTGTATTGATAAATTAATTTAAATGTAAAATATAAATATATGGTTATTTTGATAAAAGTGCATTTATTTGAGTAACTTAATTTTTTTTTTTTATAAGCTTTGGTAGGACTCTCTTATTTTCATGTCCATTACATACCCCACTACGGGGAAGGGTAGCCCAAGATTTGAACCCAAGACTTCCGGTTTGGTGATACTTCATTTCCATGGCCACTGCCACTTAAGCTACCCCATGTGGACTGAGTAATTTAAATTTGAATTTAACTTAAATTTATATTTTCAATTTTCCTTTTAAATTTAAATTTTCTTAAATCTTGTGTTAATAAATTAATTTCAATATAAAATACATGTAGACGGTTATTTTTTATAAAAGTGACGTTTTTCTAGGTAATTTAAATTTCCTTTAAATTTTGAATTTGCTTTTTTAATTTAAATTTTCCTTTTTAATTTAAATTTACTTTTTTAATTTAAATTTTATTAAATCTTGTGCTAATATATTAATTTAAATATAAAATACATATACAATTATTTTGATAAATGTGACATTTATTTGGGTAATTTTCGTAAAAGATTAATAAAAATGATATATTAAGAAATTGTCTACATGGTATTATTTTATGAGTTTCTTATTTTTTTCTTACGTGGTTATTTTTTGAGTTGAAAATTCCTCTAATGTGAGAAATTTGGTAACGAAAGTTAGATGAAAGGGACAACTTGTTATACACTAGGATACCATGGTTCTCATGGTACATAACATGTATTATAAGCTTATATAGTTTAAGAGAAAGGGGTATTTCAACCAACATCATAGTATTCTC